>CABHPQ010000208.1:0-32904 GCA_902168405.1 Peromyscus aztecus
GTGTGTGTGTGTGTGTGTGTGTGTGTGTGTGTGTGTGTGTGTACACACACGTACTCATGCATGTATGTCATACGTGGGGCTGGGGATTGAGAGTCTGGGGCGGAGGTGAGACACCGCTGAAGGTAACCAGAGTCAGTTCCTTGGACACTGTCCTCACAGTGCTCCTGAAGTGTTATTCTGGGCTCTGTTTTCTTAGAGAAGGCTAGCACCTAAGCCACCCAAGCACAGAATAACCCTAAACTCAACAAACTTATTGTTTTAAACTCCCCCCGGTTGCCATGGTTACTTCCAAGGCCTGTGCGGTGCCTGGGTCTCTCTTGTTCTGAGGGAAGCCATCGGGTAGGAATTAAGCCCTTCATCCAGGCCTCCTTCGCTGTTCCTGCGGAGCTCTTGTGCGGAGGAAAGGAACTAGAGAATGGGGATTTTCCAGGACCACAGAGTGTGAGGTTCTGGTATCGTGCTTCTGAGATGCTGGAGACAGAACTGTTCTCCCACGCTAAAATAATTATAGCCAGGAGAACTAAGTTAAGGTCCTTAACAAGGCGGAGACGTGCCTGTGTGCGGCTGTCTGTGCTGGCTTTGTTCCCTGGAGCTCACTTGTGCCTGGTTACACCTGCCCAGACAGTAGTGCCTGAGGCATCCCACACCTGTTGGCTCCTTCCAGCCGACCCGCCATGCAGCCTGCTGAGGCAGTGCTTTCTGACAAGGCCTTTCTGAGGGGAGGTGGGTGGAGAAGGAAAGCAAAAAGAGAGAGGCTTAGGCGGGACAGGAGGCCAACCAGGACCCCTTTGGGTTGGCTTCTTCCTGCATGAGACCTTGTCATGCTGTCTCCTGAGGCTCAGTGGGGAGCCCAGGGCATTATTATGTGATCATCTATATATGTATATGATCATATAGACCTACATCACACAAACCACACATAATACCTATTTGGTCAGCCACATGGAGAAGAGGCCAGCTACAGGCAGTACTTACCTGTGTGCCGTGTTGTGGGGTCTGGCTGCTGCTCTCCCCTGTAGGGATGAGTGGCTGGCCATTTTGGATTGGGGACCAGTAACTTCAAGGAAATGGAGTAGTATGCTTTCTATTGACTGCAGCATGAGGCTGACTTTCTCCCCAGCTTGCGTGGGGCACTCAGCAGGGTGGTATGATAGTGAGTGTACCGGCTGGAACCAGTGGGAACACTTTAGGTGGGAGGACTTGGGTGACAAATGAGGGCCATACCTGGGTTCCTGTGTAAAGCACTTTCCAGTCTTCCTTGCCCACCCCACCACTAGGACATCCCATCCCTCCTCATGGACTGACGCTGAGCTCTGAGGCCACACAATTGCATGGGGACTGCAGGGAGTTTGGGTTGCGGCTCTTGTTTCTGTCCCCTGAGCCTGGCCAGGCACTGAAAGCTGTCCCCAAGTCTGCGGAAGACTATAATTCTCTCTTGGGCTCGATGGCCAGCCCTCACCTTTTCCTCATGCAAACCTGAGGTTTTGGGTACTACTGGGCCAGCAAGGCTCAGGTTTCCACTTGGGCCAGGCTTGCTTTTCTTCAGCAGGGACACTTCAGCAGCAAGCCAGGCAGTGAACACACACTCCGGTGTTGCCATTTTGGCAAATGTGCACACCCACGACATCAGGCAGTACTTTCTCGAGGAAACAGTTGGGTTGCATACGTGCTGTGGCTGGCAGGTGGGAGACTGAGGCCCAAGCTGACTTGTGTGTCTCTCCTGGAGCATCCTGCGAACTGCTCATTAGGCTAAATAAATGACAAACGCAGTGAGAAGATCTGACTCCTGCATGATACTGGGTACAGGAAGGCCTTATGTGAGCTGTGGTTGCTCGCAGGCCAGTAGCCATGTAGGACATCTGCAGGAAGGACACACAGGGCCTTCCTTATGGGTGACTGTCCTCAGCACTCTTTTCTGGGATCTGAATTCAGTGCTGGTGAGGAAAAATGGAAGGTGACAGATTGGGTGGGTGTTTGTGCACCTGTCTCTTTAGCTTGTTAGCAAGCAGCAGGCAGGAGCCACAGTGGAGACTTGCTTTCCCCAGAGCCCCTCAAAGCTCTCCAGTCAGTATTAGTGGGATTCTGGATGGGGGCATATGTGGGCTTTGAACTGTCCTGCCCAGCTCTCTGGCAAGTGGCCCTGTGGGATGTCTAGTCCCTGGTCTTCCCATCTCTAGTGCTCATGGGATCTGCTGGTGTAGGAGGAGATGTCGGAGACCTAGACCCCAGCCTGGTGCTACAGTCACTACAGGCTTCTGGTCAGAGGCCTGGGGCCTGGAGGAGGAGCCACCATAGGGACATGGCACCTGCTGATCTACATGGAGAGGAGATGGGTCTCAAGTCTACCCACAGCGTCAGAAGTGTCAAGGTGGTACCCTGCAGGTGCAGCCAGCCCTATAAGCTTCCTTCTTGTCATCCCTGGACATGAATTTGGGAGTGGGTGAATAAATCACCCTGGAGTCAAGGTGAACTTCCAAACAGCAGAACACTTGCAAAGAGGAGGGGCTATCAGGTCTGTCTGTGAGCTGGCTTTCTTTGCTGAGTTTAGAGTGAGGAGCAGATGGAGGAGAGAGTAGAGAGAGCAGTGCTCAGGAGGGTTCTCAGTTGCTCTGGAAGATTCTTGATGGCTCTAGAGAGGGTTCTAGATGGCTCAAGATGATGCTGAGAGTGTTCTGGAAGCTATCCAGAGATCCTTCTAGGTGCACGCCACTGGGGCTGACTCTAGCAATCCCTTCGTCGGGGAGTCGGCTCATGATTATTGATGCTGATGGAGTACAGGGGTGGAATGGCTAATTCAAGATGGCAGACAAATCAATACTATTTATATTTAGCCTGTGTGCGCGCTGCGGATGTCTCCATTACCAGGTTGGTCTTCATGATTATGTTTTTGCAGCATTCAAGATGCCACTGCCCACAGGACAGGATCTGCAACCTTGCAACTCCCTCTGCAAATATTTCTGGGACCCATAGCCCACGTGCAGTGAGGGGCCAGCCCGTGCCTTCACTGTCTGGTTGGCACACCGCCTCATATAATACCCCCACTGCTGATGTCCATCATAGGGTGGGGTTCAAAGCATGGCAGAATGCTGGACTTATCCACACAGCAGGCCTTGTGCAGCTTCTGTGGATGGGTGGGGAAGGGCGTCTATAAAAGGGAAGACTCCATAGTCTCCATGCTTTAACATTCAGACCTTGGCTTAAGGTGTGTGACCCCATTTTCATCTTGTATTTGGGTTCTGCACACAGTAGATGCTTCACAAACACAGTTGCCAAGTGAGCAGGTTCTGGGCTGGGGAGCACTTGCAGCCTAGGTCAGGGAAAAGATCCCCAGGCCTGCAGGGTGGGGTCTGCTGTGGGAGCCCATGTGTCTTGGTGTTTGATGCTCATGGTCTAGTTGAATTTGCCTCTTGGTTGCTGCACTGGGCTGTCCTTATTTATCTTTTTGGGGGAGGATCGTTCCTATCTTCCATGCAGATACTCCAGGCAACAGTGGGGGTTGTTCTTCTGGAGGGCCTGGGCAGTATCCTTGCCAGCAGGTCTTGGGGGTGCATCCTTTGCCAAGGCTCTGGTGACTCAACCTTGGCCAGTGCCCGTGCTGATGTTATACAGTCTGGGGTCCTCTTCAGACAAAGAGCAAACCCCTCTGGCAGTGTGTGGAACCCACAGAGCATCAACAGTTAGAAGGACTGGCGTATGGAAACCCTGGGGTGTCTGTGTGGTCTGCCAGCTTTCAGGGTGGGCTGAGGGTGGCAGTGGGAAGACCTTCCTCATGTCTCCCAGCAAGGCCTGGCGCTGCCTGCCCCTCTGGCCTCTGGACGTTGGAACTAGACTGGACACTCTGTTCCTTGGTGGAAAGCTTGAAGCATGACCTTTGTTGACTAAAGCCCTGACACTGGATACCAACACCCATTTGCATTTTTATATTTAAAACACTGGCTCTTGTCACACTGCCCTCCTGAAAGGCCCTTCAGGTCTCACAGGCTCCGAGACAGGAGCAAGACCCTCATGGTACCCCTTGAGCAAGCCTCCAAGCTCGGGGTTGAGCAGTAGCGCCGAGGCTCAGCACACACACATTTGTTAGGTTGCCTGCAGCAGAGGACTGGTTAGCACCAAGACCAAGATGCACCCAGCGAATGCCAGACTCGGGCCCCACAGGCTGTTCCCCCCTCTGTCCTTCCCAGGACCTGGCTGCTTCCTGAGTGTGAGGACCATGTCTCCAAGCCTTTGCTTGTCTCCGCTGTCTACATCATGTCCTCTCCACAGCTTTATTCAGAATCTTCTAGAATGGAGGTTTTGTTTCTAGGTTTCTTCCTTTAGTCTTTAAAGCTCTCACAGTTTTAAAAATATGTGTGTATGTGTGTGTGTGTGGGGGGGTGTTTGTGCATATGTGTGTACATGTGTGCTCATGCACGTGGAGGTCAGAGGGTGACCTTTGGTGTCATTCTCATGAATACCATCTATATCCTTTGATATAGCATTTCTCATTGGCTCTGGGCTCACCAATCAGACTAGACTGATTGGTTATCAAGTGCCAAGGACCCTCCTGTCTCTACCTCCCCAGTTCTGGGATTACAGGCACATGCCATCATGTCTGGCTTTTTGCATGGATATGGGGCTTAAACTCTGGTCCTCATGCGTTTGAGGCAAGTGTTTTATGGCTATGCTGTCTCTCCAAGAGGTTCTGCCATTGTCTCAGTGTTTAGGCTCCACCGTCCCTCCTGTTCCCGGCAACAAGCGATGCACAGAGGGCAGTGACCCCCAACCTCTCTGGCATATACTAAGTGTTTCGTGGTGCAGGGATGTGTGTGGGGGACTTTGGTCCTGGGAATGTGAACAGAGATAGGGCCATTTTCCTCCCCCATAAGCTCCCTTTCTGTCCCCTTGAACCTCAAAACCTGTGACTAAGGAGGAGTGTTGATGGATGGATTCTGAGGTGCTCTGTCTCGGAGTCCTAGGGTTCTTTGGGGAGCTTGTTTCTGTTCTGGATCTCACTGTTGTTGTCTTCTCTCAATTTCCTCTCCTGGCCCTCAAGACCGGACCTGCCATGGGGGACAGGCACCGGGCCAGGACAGATGACCTTCTGTTCACGTCCAGGACCTGAACTCGAGCCAGGTGTGGCGGGAGAGACTGTGAGCCTGCTTCCACATCCTGTCGCTTGAAAATCCAGACACTAAAAAGAAAGCGAGTGTTTGCCGGAGACTGAATCACATCGTGAAGTTATCCGCAGCAATCAGGCCGCACTCGCTCCCAGAAATTAGATCATTCTAGAATTTCATCGAATTAGGGGAGGATTCCGAGCCCGGCTTTCCCAGCTCCCGCGCCTTCCCTCCCAGCCCTTGTCTCCTCTCTAGATGGAAGATTTTCTGGCCATGTCAGGGCAAAGTGACCCGGTTCCATAATGGAGAGGAGGCCTGTTAGAATTAAGGCCTAACAGCGTTAAAAAAGCAATCTTTGCAAGATTGAGGCCACCGGGGAATCGGAGATTCTCAGCCAAGACCTCATTTAAGGATTGGAATAAAACTTGACACGCATGTGCGAACACGCACACGTGAAGCGGTGTTCAGAAACAATGGAGACTTAGTGTGAACAAAGGAGCCAAAAGCGAGCTTGAGGAGCAGGGCAGGCAGGGGTCGTCCTCGGCTTAGGTAGGAGCGGTGCAGGCCATGGTAGTCTGGTTAATACAGGAGCAGGGCAGCAGTTGCTGGCCCAGGCCATGTGGGGCCTGCCAAGGGGCACTGTCAACACATGAGGTCCTCCAGTGTCCCTGGCTCAGAACCTGTGCTTTCCTCCTGAGCACTGCCCACACACCTCTGTTCCCCGAGATCCACTGCAGCAGTCCAAGTGAGTTGCATCTGGGTGCTACCCCCACGGACTAGGGTCTGTCATCTGACCACCTCTCCACTCGTCCCACATCTCAGCAGGCAGTTGGTGCTGCAGAGCAGGCTGTGAGTGGGACTCTCAGAGTGAGGAGGGGGGCGTGGGACCAGGAGTGTGACAAAGAGGTGGGAGTCAGGGAAAGGTGGGGTAGGAGGAAGTGAGGGCAGACAGGTGGTTGTCTGATCCCATCTAAGTTTCCCGATTGTGAGAACATTCTGGATGTGCCATCGCCTTGCCTGCTTTTCTTTGGGCATTCCTTAGCGGGAAACAGAAAGGAAGGCGTGGACAGGGATGGCGGCATAGGACGGCCACCTGCTTTCCTCCACACGACCTCACCGCAGTTGTCTGGTTTTCTGTACTCCGGGTGAGTTCTTGGTAGACTGGACAACAGCATCCTCAGACAGCTCTTGTGCCCAGTACAGGACTGTCCTGCTGGTGTGTTTCTGTTCTCAAGGGTTCTGCAATGACAGATTGGCTGTGATACTCAGAGGCAAGCCAGAGGAAGCCCCCGAGCAGATGGGCTCACTCCAGCAATGACTTCTAATGTCTTGGTCCCTGAGCTTCTGGGGGCCTGTGTCACTAGATGTCCAGCCCACAGTGTCTCCCAGATCTTCACTCACAGGGGACCTTTCCTGGGTGACTTGCTTCTGGAACAAGAAAGACAGAGGACAATCCCTTGTTCCTACAGGCCCCAGCAGCATAGTGGACACTGAAGGATGCCATCCTAGGTATCAGAAGGGATATATCTCCATGAGGGAAAGGTGGGGGCACAGGCAAGCTGCCCACTGACTATTTGTGCTGTAGAAGGTGGATGCCTAGCTAGGTCCAGCAAGCAGTCACAGTCTTGAGCTCCCAGAAGCTTTTAAAAGATGGCCTTGAGATTTGGGGGATGGCTACCCCGCTGTCCCTGACATCCTTCTCTCTGACAGAGCTGGTCTACAGAGAGCAGTTTTCTCCAGGGCTGTGCCAATATTCCTGGTGTTTTATGTCCCTTCTGGTTAGAAAGGATCAGTGGACTCTGAGGAGCAGGCACAGAGCATCTGCTGAGACAGGTGGACCGCTCCGTACCTGCAGCGTGACTCCTCAGGGGTGACCTTCACCAGGATCCTTGACCTCTAGCCTCCTTTCCTGAAGGAATGGTCTTCTGTGCTGCCCTAGCAGGGGGGTCCCGTGAGGTGGACAACTCTGGACCATAGCTGTCTGTCAGGCATGGCTGTGTGCTTTTCCAGCCGAGGTGCTGGGAGGGCAGTCCAGTCCCAAACTTGGCAGTGACTGAGTTTGGAAGCTTATTTGTGTGTATGTGAAGAGTAAGTTTGGCACAGAGATTCATTTACCTCCTGAACAAACAGCCGTTCTCACAATCCCCAGTTTCCTACAGCCCCTCAGAGGGCAGGTCAGCCCCCTCTCAACCTAGCATTGGTTTTAAATGTGTACCACACATTCCAGCTGATGAGCCTGAGTGTGTCTGTTCCGGTCCCTCTTCTGTAGGCCTTTGTCAAGAGGACTAGGGGGAGGTGTGACTTTGGGGAAGGGGCCAAGGCAAGGCAAATTGAAGTGACCAGAAAGCGCCTTCAAACCCACACTTCCTCCTTGGTGCCCCATGGCCCTGGACCTTCACTCTTTCAGGAACTGTGTGCCCTGCTCTCCTTGTCCCTGTGGTTCCCGCCTCCTTTTCTTTCCCCTCCCTCTCCCTTCTTCCCTGTTCTCCCCCCTCCTCCTCTTCCTCCTCTCCCACCCTGACCTGGATGGAATGGAGAGGGGTGGGGGGAGGGGTGGGGAAGGCGGGGAGAAGGAGACACAGTGTAGGGATGTGAGGGTTCCGGGAAGTAACTGAAGAGCTGGCACGTGGGACCTTGGAGCCTGGGGACACTGGGATGGGGGAGGGTGGTGGTGGCTGAAGTGTCCCCAAAGCCCTAAGCCCAGTTCCTCTGAATGTGACCTTATTTGGAGGTGACTAAGGTCAAAGAGGCTGTTGGTGGGATGTGTCCTTATCAAAAGAGGGCTTGGGGATGTGGAGATACAGAGAGGGGAAGGGAGATGGCCATCAGTCAAAGCCTGTTCAAGGACCGTGGCCAGTCCTGGGAGCAGCTTCTCTGAGTCCGCAGAAGGAACGAGCCCTGTGGTGTGATCCTCGGCACCCAGACGCGACCTCCAGCGCTCAGAGAAGCTGCTCTGTATGTGAAGCCCATGGTCCACAGTGCTGGCTGGTGGCCACGGTTGAAGCTCAGGTCAAAGTGGCGGCAGATGAGGCTTAGCCTGAGGTTCCAAGCCCAGGCTGGCATCAAACTCTCTATGTAACCAAATGCTAATCCTCCTGTCCCCATCCCCTAAATGCTGGGGTTACAGGTGGGACTACAGGAGGGGTCACGGGGGGGTCACAGGCAGGATTATCTATGGGGTTACAGGTGGGGTTATAGGTGGGGTTACAGGTGTGTACTACTAGGCCTGGCTTTCAGCCTGACTCATCAGTGAGGTACAGCCAGAGAATAATGTCATACAATAGCAAAATTATGACAGTCCTCATAATCCAGTTGCTGGCATCTCTACTCTTGTGCTTTAGGGTGTGTGCATATGTGTGTGTGTGTGTGTGTGTGTGTGTGTGTATGCATGTGTGTGTGTGTGCCTCTGTGTGTGTATGCATGTGTGCATGTGTATGTGTATATGTATGTATGCCTCTGTGTGTGCGGGTGCATGCATGTGTGCGTGTGTGTGTGTGTGTGTGTGTGTGTGTATGTGCATGTGTGTGTGTATGCCTCTGTGTGTGCGTGTGTATGCATGTGTGTGTGTGTGTGTCTGTGTGTGTGTGTGTCTGTATGTGTGTGTGTGTGTGTGTGTGTGTGTCTGTGTGTTTGGGGGCCTGCAGCCTCAGGTGCCACTCCTCAGAAATCACCCATCTGTTTTTGAGGCATGTCTCCCACTGAACTTGGAACTCAGGGGGATGAACTGGCTGGCCCACACGTCCAAGGGCTCCATGTGTTTCTGCCTCCCCAGTGCTGGGATTACAAGCGTGTGCCACCAGGCTGAGCTTTTTACATGGGTGATTAGGATCAAACTCAGGTCCTCACATTCCTGTGCACGCCTGTTACCCGCCGCACTGTCTCCCTTCCCTGCTTTGAGGTTTTGAGGAAGTAAAGTAATTACCATGCCAACACATGTCGGCTCACAGCCTAGCTGACTGTACCATGCGGGCAGTGCACACAGAGCAGGTACTCTGGACGTAGGGAGGAGTCCAGGACTGGCTGGGATAGCATGCCATCTCTTCAGTACTCAGGTGGCACACCACTGAATAGTCAGTACTTGCTTATTTCTGGAATTTTCCATTTAATAGTGTTGAGCCATCGTTGACCTGGGATGACTCAAACCACAGGAAGGGAAACTGCACATAAGGGACGATCATTTTATTATTTTTTTTTTCTGGCTGAGGCAAGGACAAGTTCGGTTCCAACTTGTCTAAGAAGGATTTGAGGCCAAGGGTGCCCTCAGGAGCTCTGTAGCCTGGTGACAATGTCTCCCATGGTAAGGTTCAAAATCATTTGTTTACGAACCTTACCATGAGCTCAAGAGTTGGGTTTGGGTGGTCTCTAGCCCAAGGCTACCTCCTACCTAGGAACTCCCACACATGAATCAAGACCCAACTCCAATGTTCCCACTCCCATGAGTGAGTTTGCTGCATCCCTCCCAGGGACCCTTTCTGTCTTCTCACAGGTCTCCCCTGGCCTGCATGTGGACCTGGACAGGGTCCCGTGACTCCCTCAGCTGTCAATGTGTGTAGGGGAAGCTTTGGATGAGCCTCTGCTCCAGGGTGGGGGACCTTGCTCAACTGGATGACTTCCACAGTCCTGGGACCCGGGGCATTGCTAGGTAGCCTCTATAGTTGTGGACAAAGAGATCCTACACTCTCCAGAGCAGGACTGACTCGGTCATTACAACAGAAGGTCTGGACTTCACTTGAGGAAGCAGGAGTACCCTCTGTCTCCCTGTTCCTCCTGAAGAGAGCTCCGGCTGCTCGGACACAGCCAGGATCAGGCTGCCACGGATTGGAGTGTAGTCTTACTTTTCTGTGGTTCCCTGGAGTTTCCTGTGGAGCATGCTGGCTTGGGTGCCTCTCCAGAACACGAGGCCCTGAATAGCTCCACGGGGCCGGGCCCTGGTGTCAGCTGCTTACCAGCTGGGCTCCTATCTTGTTCTTGTCCTGGAGAGAGGATGATCTGAGGGCTGTGGGTTCTGAGCCTCTGCATTCACCTTTTTGCCTTCAGGCACCAGTTAGTCCCACCTTGGGAGTTTTGGGGTGGACCACTCCTGTGCTTGTCTGGAACGATCTTGTTCTGTTTCTGCATCTGCTGCAGTGAAGGTTTTTTTTTTTTCCTCCCTTCCAGCATGGAATTTTCCCAGTTATTTTTAAATAAGTCCCGTTTATTTGTGCTTAGAATTCAGATAAGAACCACCAGCCTTGCACAGATGCAGAGCCCAAGCCGTGAAAGGCGCAGCCATGGCAGCCACCGCCACATCGTGCCTCTCCCACACTCAGGCTCCCCGGCTGCCGTTGAAGGAAAACGTCCCGTTTTTCACATCTGAAAAGCTACATGAGGACACGGCCTCCGACAGACGAGACGAGCCTCTCTGGAGAAAGCCAGGGATGGATGCTTCTGAGAACTCAGCGGGAGTGCTCTGAACTGCATCAGCTCTTTCTGATTGAAAATATGTTAAAAGAAAAAAATTAAACCGAAGACCTCACCAAGTAACTCAATTATAAACCCTAGAGAATAAGTTCGCCACATATCACCATGGGATTTTGCTAGTATTATGAGCAGGATGATATTTTAGGTCTCCAGGCTTTGTGGGAGAGGGTGTACCAGTTAGCTACTGCTGCTATATAACAAGCAAGCCCAAAACTCCTTAACTTGTGATGGCATTTCATTTCTGCTTGTGAGTCTTTAGATCTGCCAGGTACTTCTGCTGGCCTGGGTGGTGTTCCATGGACCTCAGCTGGGCTTCCTCATGGACCTGTGGTCAGTTGGTGGGTGGGCAGAGGCTGGCTGAACTGGACAGCAGGTTTTGGCTTTATGTGGCTTTTTCTCTAGCAGGCTAACTCAGGTTTGTTCATGGCTCAGTGGCTGGGTACCCAGACACAAAGCAGAAGGAAGCCATGTGTGTCAAAGCTATGACTCTGGAAGTGGCCATGATACTAGCAGTCAGCAAATAGAGCCTGCCTCTTTGTGGGAAGACCTGTGAAATAGTACAGGGTGTTTACAAGAGGTGCGAGCCGACAGATACACGGGGTAAGGGGGAGTGTTCATGCTGTGTCAGTCAGTCCTGACGGTGTAGCCTGGGGAGGCTGGGTTTCGAGGCTGGCTCTTGGGCTTGGCTGGGAGGAATTGGAGCCGTGAACTATGTAGAGCAAAGAGGACTGAGCCCAGCTCAGTGTGTCCCCTCTGTGATCAGTTTCATGGGGGTCTGGCCCAGGACTGCCTGCCTGCTTCTCCCTTCTTAAGCAGGGATTGGCGCTCCTGGCTGTCTTGGACCCCTCCACCCTCCCCTTGGCAGAATCCAAGGCCACACAGATAGAATCTTAACCCATGAAGGGAAAAGTAGCTGCAGACACCAAGGCCAGGGCATCAGTGTGGAGGACAGGCTGATTCGCAAAAGAAGATGAAGGGAAATGGAGGGGTGTAAAGGAGACATGGGGACACCCACCCAGCCTGAGACACTGGGGGCTGAAGGCTGGGTCTGGAGTAGAGTGTGACTCCAGCCTACTGAAGTTCAAAGGGAAAATGATCATAGAGGTTGAAGTCCGTGGAACTGGCCCTACATGCTTGGCCCAAGGGCACAAGAATTCAGAGGAATGCAGGGTTCTGGAATGATCCACACTCCAAAGACTTTACTATAGAGGTGCCCCCAAGTGCCCCTGTCTTTCTGGGGAAAACTGTATATTCAGAAAGTTTTTATTTACTTATTTTTCTTCTATTGCCACACCACACACCACACCACACCGTGCCATGGAGCTCCATGAGGGTATGTAGAAGGTGTCTCAGTGGGGAGGTCTAAAGCTGTGGGAGCCCCCAGAATGGCTAGGATGGCTATGTGTCCTGGCTCTCACCTGTGCACCTGTCTCCAGAAGAAGGGACCAGCCTGGGTGTGGATGAGTAAGTCCTATGCACACCCCACCTTGGCTGCCTGCCCCCAGAAGCCAGAGTGTGTAGTCACTGTCCAAGGGCCCCTGGGGCTGTGGCAGCTCTGCCTCCCTTACAGTTTTCCTCAGTATTGGGCTCAGATCAGCCTGGCATTTCTGCTTGACCATGAGTTATTTAAGGATCTGAGCTCCTTTGAGTGCCAATATCTGAGACTCTATGGTTGCTCCAGAGAACACCAAAACCCTGGATGATCATGGTCTCGTCTGTTGGACAAGTTTGGTTGCAATTATTCCAGACTGGCTTAGCTCTGCCTCCTGCCCATCTGGGAAGCCAGCCAGCCTGTAGCCCAAGGAGGCAGGGATGCTCTGGGGCCAGGTGGAGGGACAGCAGGGTACCGGGTGCTTATTTTTGGGAGCTTGTGGGCACTGCTGTCTATGCCGGGTGGACAGGGACCCCTGAGCCATCCTTGTGCCAGGGGAATGCAGCCTGGCATAGGTCAGAGCTGCAGACGGATGCCACCCAAGTCCTCACGGAAGCTGGTCTCTCCAGGTCTAAAGAGAAGGACGTGGGTTGCCAGCCTGTTCTGGGATCTGGAGCCAGCTCTGCACAAGGGCCTTAGCCGTCAACACACATTGTCACCTTTAAGTCTACAGGCTCAGGAAAGGGACTGTGATGTAAACACAGCATTCCTCCACCTCAGGTAATGTTTCAGTGGCTTTTGAGTTTGAGTCTTCTGGTTTGGTGGTATGTTTTTACATATATGACCAATGTCAAGGACCTTGTGGATGTGGCTCCCTCTTCTTGCATGCCTTTCCCTGCCCATTGAGTCTGTGGGTGGCTATGAAGACCTTACTCCTTGCCTCTTCCCTCTGGGAAGCACAGCTCCCTCACGGGTGATACTGAAGCCCATGGGTGGTACCTGGTCCTGCACTGACCTTGTCTACAAGTGCCCAGTGACCTGCCCTGGACTTCAGTGACCAGTCTCCACCCTGCCAGGCCCACAGTTCCCACTGTGTGGTTTGCCGTTTTTACATTCTAAGTCGGGAAGCCTAATTCTTAGAGGTTCACCTGTAGCCATGGGGAGCCGTGGAGAAGCTGTGAGAGATGGCTGGGATGGGGTGGAACTGTTCCGTGGCTTGGTGCACTGAACTGTCGCTGTGACAGTGTCCTACAAGAGTGGCCGAAGGAAATGAGTGTTTATTCTGGCGCATGGTTTGAGAGCACAGTTTGTTGTCGTGGGACAGTCGTGGCTACAGGAGTTAGAGGCCACTTGTCATGATGCGTCCCACAGTCAGGAGGGAGCGAGAGCGAGCGAGCGAGCGAGCGAGAGAGAGAGAGAGAGAGAGAGAGAGATATGCTGGGGTCCAGCTCACTTTCTGCTTTTTATTCCGAATGCTACCCCAGCTCAAAGGATGGTGCCACCCACATTCAGGGTGGCTCTTCCCTTCTCAATTAACACAGATTTGTCTCCTAGGTGATCTGAGATCCTGTTAAGTTGACAATCAATATTAACCATCGTGCTTAGATTCGACAGGCTTGGATAATGCCTTCCAACCTCATCAGGCCCCCAGGGTCTAGGTTTGGGACTCTCAGGAGCCCCCGTCAATGACAGAGAGGTCGATGCCAGGATGTGTCATACCCCAGCTAGATGGGGGAGGATTAAGGACCCAGAAGCTCTCTATGCAAGGTGGACATTGTCAGCCCCTGGACTCTAGCCCAGTGGGGTGGCTCCAGGCAGCAGGGGTTTTGTGAAGCTGCAGGGGATTCCAGCAGACACTAGGTTGGGGACCAATGTGCTAATCAATTGTTCAGTCCTCCAGACAACAGCACCCATACAGAGATGTGAAATGAAGTCTCAGCCCTTCAGGGAGACCTCTGCATTTGGGTTCTAAAACAGTCTGAGGGTTCAACAGGGTGGTCCAGGAGACAGGGACCCTGTATGTCACTCTTGTGCCTGCAGAGTGATTGCCCCACAAACTCCTTCCCTCCTCACGTCTGCTTTTCACCCCTGCCTGCAGTGCTTTCTTGTTTGATTTGCACTTTCTGATGAAGCAGCATCCGTGGGCAGCCACACCCTTCTCTTCCAGTGCCCC
This sequence comes from Peromyscus aztecus, assembly GCA_902168405.1. Classification (NCBI taxonomy): domain Eukaryota; kingdom Metazoa; phylum Chordata; class Mammalia; order Rodentia; family Cricetidae; genus Peromyscus; species Peromyscus aztecus. The sequence goes on from CABHPQ010000208.1 coordinate 14,102, forward strand.
TTCTCTTCCCTGCCCTGCTTCCTACCTCTGGGATTGAGTTGGCCCATTGAGGCAGAGAGGAGAAAGGGACACTGGCTTCCCAGTGAGTGGATCTTTTCCAGGGCTTGGGCCCAGCAAATTCAGCAGAAAAAACAACAACAACATCAACAACAAAAAAAACAACCCCCCCCCCAAAAAAAAACCAAAACAAAAAACTGAGCCAGGCAGTGGTGGCACATGCCTTTAATCCCAGCACTCGGGAGGCAGAGCCAGGCGGATCTCTGTGATTTCGAGGCCAGCCTGGTCTACAGAGTGAGATCCAGGACAGGCTCCAAAGCTACACAGAGAAACCCTATCTTGAAAAACAAAAAACAAACAAAAACACCTTAGAGAAGGGGCAGAGAGGGAGGGAGGCAGGGTTATACAAGGGAGAGGAGGAAAGGACCATTTTGGAGGGAGATGGAAGGGTGGAAATAACCACTCAGCTCAGCTCAACAGGGAGATGTGCAAACACAAGGCTCAAGGCCTGAGTCATTGCACTGAAGCCCAGATGTGACTCTTGACACAGCCATTCACATCAAGTGGCCACAGCTGTGGATGGAGATGTCCGTTAAAGACACAGGTGCCTGTGCTGCCCACTGGGGAAGGTGCCTTAAAGAACGTCCCTTCTCAGCAGCCCAGAGAGAGGGTTGGAGCTTTAACTCCTGTGCTTGGCCCAAGAGCCCCTTTATGGCATCTGGAGCCCTTGTATTCCCCACCACAAACAGGGAGTGAAGGTGACCGCAGGTGTGTGGGCTGGGCACCCCCTTTGCTGAGCTCAGCTTGGAAGGCCTTCTTTTTGTGGTCTTTGTCTCTCCTTTTTGCTGATGTCACAGGGCCTGCTGGGACTCCTTCAGAGCACCCTTCAAAGCCCCTGGGAGGAGAGCTGACATGTGGCCTGGTGGGCCCATGCTCCTCCAAAAGTCCGCAGACCAAGGCACAGAAGCCACAAGGAGATGATCAAGGTATGAGAACAGAGCCTGGTGCCCTGGCATGCATGGATTGGGGTAAAACTCATGATGCCCATTAAACCCAGATTTCTGGCAACCGGAGATGCTTCATAAATTTTGCAGGGGTTGTGGTTATACCATAAGGAGGGTCTGGGATGGGGACCTGGGACTCCAGAGAGCACCCAGGCAACAGGGCCACTTCAGAGGAGAGTGTCTTTGAGGACTGGTGTGTGTGTGTGTGTGTGTGTGTGTGTGTGTGTGTGTGTGTGTGTGTGTGTGTGTCTTAGTCAGGGCTAGAATTGTTATGATGGAGCACCATGACCAAAATCAAATTGGGAAGGAAAGAGTTTATTTTCCTTATACTTCTACGTCGTAGTTCATCACTGAAGGAAGTCAGGACAGGAACTCAAGCAGGGCAGGAATCTGGAGGCAGGAGCTGATGCAGAGACCGTGGAGGGGTGCTGCTTACTGGCTTGCTCCTCATGGCTTGCTCAGTCTGCTTTCTTACAGAACCCAGGACCACCAGCCCAGGGATAGCCCCACCCATCATGGGCTTTGCCCTCCCCCATCCTTCACTAATTAAGAAAATGTCCCCCTAGCTTGTCTCCTTGCAGCCTGGTCTTCTGGAGGCATTTTCTCAGTTGAGATTCCCTTCTCTCAGATGACTATAACCTGTGTCAACCTGACATAGAGCCAGCCACACAGGGGTTGTCACTCAAGAGTTAACTCTGGTGTCATGCTGGAGGGGAAGGAGCTCTGGCCAGGGTCTGAAGCATGGGCATGTTGTGAGGGCCTCCATACTCTGGCTGCCTGGGTGGGCTGGAGTCTCAGTGGTATATCCCCCAATGCCTGTGTGGCCTTGGGATGATCAAACAGCCTCTTGGTTCCTCATACATGAGATGATTGTGTTTGGCAATGGCCAGGTTTGCCAAGAGGTTTCAATAAGGGACAACTTCGGAGATCCACACTCAGGGACCATCTGCAAACCTCATTGTTAGGGCAAGAGACACCACGGCTTAGGGACGAGGCCCTGAGAGAAGACTCAAGGCTCTCCTTGGCATTTCCCACTCAGTTTCTCTATGTACTCTATCTCCTCTAGCCCTCCCCATATCATAGCTTCTCCAGTGCCAAAACTCATCAAGCACCCATATTATTTGTTTTTAGGCACTCATTTCTCTGACCCTGCCAATGGTTAGTATGGTGAGACCAAGGATGACTGTGTGGCCCCTTTGTGCCTCAGTTGCACCTAACTGGGGCATGGAGCTTGCCCTTCCACAAGTGTTAAGATGATGGATGGATGAGACTTATGGAGGATTCTGGTAGGGATGCTGTGTGCCGAACCTCTTCCATGACAAGATCTCTCTGGAGAAAGGGCCTGGCTGGAGAGTGGCTTCTGCCTATTTGGAGTCTTTGTGCATAGCTCACAGTAGGTGCCGAGTGCTTCCTGGATGGTGGCATCGGCTGCAGGATGCTTGTGTGCTAGATCGGAAGGTACCCCTGCCTGGTGTTCAGGCCTGCTCTTTGCATGGAGGGCCACAGCAGGGGCTCCCACTCTTTTGATTCCTATGTGCTCGTTCCTCCTGGGGTAGCTGGGTTTGTAGACGAGGCCAGTGGTGTGGGCAGCGAGTGAAGAAGAGCCTATGTCAGGGCTTCTTGGATTGGACTCTGTCTGAGGAGTAGAAAGGGGGGCTGGATGCCACATCCAAGTTCCCACATACGTCATCCCCGGACACATTTGCTGCACCCTGATGCCCGACTCTTGTTTGACATGACCCAGTGAGAATCAGTGAGATACCGATCGGGGCCTGCCTGAGAACTTAATTAAAGCTCTACATCACAAATGTAAGGCTCTGGGCTTAATGTGATCTGATAAAATTATTCGGATACACTTCAATTTCAATCTTGGTTTCTGAGACAGCGGAGGGTGGGGGAGTGAGCAGGGGAGCCAGAGAAGACACCATCACAGCCTTTGGCAGTATCTGCGATGGCGCCTGGGCCGGTAGGAAGACCCAGATCAACATGGATAGGGTCGGGATGCGAAATGTTGCCCACAGGCTCATGTACTTGAATGCTTGATTTTCAGCGGGTGGCGCTGTGGAGCCTCTGAGACATAGGGACTAGCTGACAAGATGAGGTCACTGGCGTTGAACCTTCCTGCCTGTGGTGATGTGAGCAAGCAATTGCCTCTGCTGGCGTTCGTGGAAATCCTTCTGAAACCGTGAACCAAGATAAATCCCACTTCCCTCTTAGCTGCCTTTATCAGGTCCTGGCAATATAAAAATAGATAATACAAGGATAAAGAGTGGCTGGCAACCTTAGGGACAGGCAGGTGGAGAAACTGGCTCATAGCCTGTCCTGGCCAGGCCTGCTGGAGCAAGGTTGGAACTTGGCCCTGGGATCAGGTATACAGTTGGGTCTTGGTGCTGAGGCCAGGGCCTGATCTTGCTTCTTCTTGGCTTCAGGATACCTATTTAGAGACCACAATGAATGCTGGCTTCTCCAAGGGCCTGGACCTGGGGAGACCTGGGGTTCCTTTGGTGCTCTGTCCCAGAAAGGGTGAGGGCAAGGCTAGCCACAGGCCTGTCTTGGTGCATGGGGCCAAATGCTTCAAGAGCAGGACTTGTAGATGTTCCCATGGACATGCTGGAAGGGGTTCCAAGGTATAGGAGGGCTTAGGGACCAGTGGCAGCTGTCAGTGTTGGTGGAACAAAAACTGGCCACGCTGAGGTTAGTGGAGCCTGGCCTGTATTGAAGGTACTGGTGCCACACAGTTGGTGTAGTGAGAATGAACAGGTAGACGGCATTCACATTTCTTCACCCTCCCATCCACGATCTCCCGTTGTCCATCTGTCTGCCTCTCCATTCATTCAAAATCCTTCCTAAGCTGACCTTGGCTGCCAGAGTATGTTGTGTGTGGCATGGTGTTGGTGGCAGGCCTCCCTGGGTAGCAGTGAACTGGCCCCAAGTGGGTTGAAGGGACTGCAGCGGAGGTGCAAGCGAGGGCTCAGGTTCTTGGTCGACGTCCCCGTCTGTGAGGTCTAGACCTAAGCTATGGGTGTAACTGTGTCTCCACCAGAGATTACTGGAGAGGCAGGATGTGACCCTCATGCAGCGGGATCCATTCAGCTGAGATCCAAGAGAGACACCAACACCTACCGCCGTGGACATGAGTCTTGGAGACTCCCAGCAAGGAAAAGAGGCTGAAGGCCCACTTTGCTGGAAATCAGGAGCAGCTGAAGGCTGCCCTAGAGCTGTCATGTGACTGGTGCTTGATGGTCAGCAAGTGGCAGCCCGTGAGGTAGCACTGGTGGTGGCATTAGCCAAGATGAGAACTCTTGTGCAAGTGTATCTGCCATGTTGGGGGTTGATAATGGTGAGGAGTAACCAGGGTCCTGGGTATCATGAACTCTTCATGGGACAGATCTCTGAAAAGGTACCCTAGGTCATGGTTCAGGTATCTTGGTGTGACTTTCACACAGATTTTCAAATTCTTAATCAGTCAAGTTGAGGGAGAGGAGGTCTTTCTTTTTAAAAATACTTTTATTTTGAATTATGTGTATGTGTGTCTATGCATGTGAGTGTAGGTGCCTGTAAAGGCCAAGAGAGGGCAGTTGTGAGCTGCCTGATGTGGGTTCTAGGAACTGAACTCAAGTTCTCTGCAAGAGCAGTGTGCGCTCTTAGTCACTGAGCTAGCTCTTCAGCCCCGGAGACAGCTTTCTCTAATGATGTGATGTTGTCAGCTCTGCGGCTGGTGGGATGACAGAGTCCCAGTTAGGACACTGTTCAAGATGACGTCACTTGACAGTAGGTAGGAGAGCCGTAGGAAGGTTGGGTGACTTGTCTAAGAAGCAGCAAGCTGCCTCTGGCTGGCTTTCTGATTTTGAGATGGGGCAGGACCTGTCCCACCGGGTCCAATCCTACTGCAAGTTGCCGCGAACTTCTCTGGAATAACTCAGTCCATGATTTGGATTCTCCAGGCAGGTGATGAATGCTGAGCCATCAGAATGAGGAGTGTGGGTTCTGTTCTTGGTGTCCTGGGTGGCCACAGGCTAGCTAGCATCTTGGCTCAAGTATCTGATTCCCTGAGGTCCTTCCATCTGCTCCCTCACTGGCTGGTTCCTTCCACTCAAGAGAAAGCCACCTGTCAGCACTGGGAACAGGGAGGAGCATGGCCACGACCATGGCCAACAGCAGACAGGGAAGTCTAGGGATCTCAGTTTGGCTTCAGAGTCTGCTGTGAGTCCCGGGTCTTCCCCTAGCCCACATTGCATGTCATAAGGATGATTGGGGTGGGGGTGGGCAGAGTCCTTGCAGCTTTCTACACACCCGTAAGGGTCCTGCTGGAATTGCCAGCGTGGCGGTGGGAGAGGGAGACTGAGAAAGACCCTTGGGTTTGTTCACTTCTGTTAGTGCATGAGTGGCCATGCCAGACACAGCACAGAGAGCTTAACAAGGGGCCATTTCAAGCAGGAGTCTGTCCATCATCCACAGAGAACAAGCTGGTTAGCAAGCAGATGATACACAGAGGAGAGTCTCTAAAGGTGGGCCCCAGGGCTCTGTCATCTCCCTCTTCATGATAGTGTGGTTGCTGATGACTCAGCTAGGGACACAGTTGGCAGAGTTATTGGGGGTGACAAAAAGCTTGGAGGAATGGGGGCTGACCAGAAATGGGATCTGAATATACCTCAACAGTCAGAACGTGAGGCCTGTCCAGAAATGGGATCTGAATACACCTCGACAGTCAGAACGTGAGGCCTGTCCAGAAATGGGATCTGAATACACCTCGACAACAGTCAGAACATGAGGCCACATCAACAAGACGGGCTTAGGAGGAACAGATAGAATGTGGCAAGTCTGTGTCAGGGATGGGACACAGGAGATTAACCAGTTGGGCTAGCCATGTGGCACTGTCATCACACAGCCAGAGTGGCCATTAGGGGGAGCACTCACTGGTCAAGACAGGGCTCCCCGGGGAGAGCCACTCCAGGGACCTATGTTCAGATCTTGGTGCTCCACTTTCCAAAGACCTTCGAGTAGCCAAGCAAGACTTCAAAATGAGTTCTCCAGCCAAAAAGTTCTGCTAAATTTATTCTCTGCCAGTTATAGATTTCTTTATGATTATAGTAAATATTTTCTTTTTCTGAAAAGTAGAGAAAGCATGGAAAGGATAAAGATGGGAGCCCAAATCAGCCATAACCTTAATCTTCCCACAGGAGATAACATTTTGGTACATTTCCTACCCATCTTTAAAAAAGAATCCATATTTTAAAATAAAATTAGGGCTGTCTTTATATACAGTCTGTGTGCTGTCTTCTCTCCACGCTGTATTGTATGTGAGCATTCCTTTGCATTAAGCGCCCACCCAAAACCCCGTTTTCAGAAACTGCAGACTGGCCCATCCCACGGATGTTGAGAAAAACCCCTGGTCTGTTTCTTGTGTGTTGTGGGCAGTGGTGGGTTGTTCCTGGTCCACGGTCAGCTTCCTGGTTCATAAAGGTTGTTGTGGACCTGATTTAACTGTAGGGTCAGTTCCTGGAGGTAGCCTTTGTGGGTCAGGAGGACCAATCCCAGGCTCCTGGATACCTTGCTGAGGTATCCCTATCCACATGTGTTCAACCCCTAAGGCTGGTGAATGCTTACATGTTCTCCTCTGACTCTATCTTTACTAATTTGGCTGGTGGAAAGGCCATCAGGCATGGCAGCCCTTGCATTTCCTTGATTGACATGAAGTGCCATCTCCCTTGGTTCTTGCTTTGTTTGTTTGGTGTCCACCAGAATAGCACTGTCATAACTTTCCTCCTGGGCTCACCCTCTTCGGACTGGGTTTGCTGAGAGTGGGAACCCTGGGTCCCTCACCAGCTCACTTGAAGCTGCCTGGCAGAGGACAGACGTCGACTTCTTGCACCAGAGTGGCATCCTGAAGCCAATGTGCCCAGTTTGAATGCAGGCTCCTGTCCCTGAAGTGTGTGATCTTGGGCAAGGGACTGACCTTGAGGGGATCTGGCTGCCCTTCTGCTCAGGGGCTGAGCACCATGGTGGGGAGGCCGGGACAAATGCAGGCACATGGGTACAGAGTTGGGTATCTGTGCTCATTTGATGGGGTGTGCTTCATTGACCTGGGATTCTAGGTTTTCCCCTTCTCTGTATAAATGATTTTAGGAACCTTGGGAGAACACAGCTTCACCTCTCTCCTCTGCTCTACCCAACAAGTGACAGTTCTGTGATGGCAATCCAGCACTGAATGACACAGATCTTGACTGAAAAGGCAGGGCAGTCAGAGTGCTGCTCAGGAGCCCACGGAACAATGGGCTCGTTTGACTCCAAAGGAAAACAATGACCCCAAAATACAGGCAAGAGAAGAAAGAGCAGCACAGGGCGCATCCTCCTCCTCTTGTGCATGGAAAGGAAGTTAATCTCTCTAGTAATCAAACCCATAGCAATTTAAACAACGGGACACCCACTTTTCCAAATTACTGGCAAGAAATGCCAGCAGAGGGGCTGCCAGGCACCCTTCAGGAACTCAGATATCCTGTAGGTCAACTGAGTACTCTGAGCAGCAGCTCCCCTGGTTTCCAGATGAAGGGTGGGGGAGCAAGCCAATAGGGGGCTGGTGCAGTCGGGTGCTGGGGCAGTGGTGGTGGCGGGGATGGGGGTGAGGCAGTGGGTACTAGGGTAGTCAGGGGCAGGAGCAATGGGGGGGATGGGAATGGGGGGCCTACATCAGTGAGGCCCTGGGGAAATGGGGGTCTGGAACAACAGGGGCTTGGGACAGTAGGGGCCTAGAGCATTAGGGTTTGGAGCAGTGGGGTCAGGAGCAGAGGGGTGCTAGAACAAACAGGGTCAGGGCAGTGGGTGCTGGCACATGGCTCTTTCTTTGCAGCCAGAAGTGTGCTGTTCCCTCTTCTGCTCCACGGGCTGCTGTCTCCCAGGGCCAGTCTGCTCAAAGCCCAGCCACAGGCCGTTCCCCCTCTTTCTTCTCATTGAACATTCCTTGGAGGTTTTTGATCTTTTTTCAAGGACCCATTGACTACGTTGCCCACATTTTAAATGTCTTTCTGTTGTGGTGGTTTCTAAGGACTATTGATCCAGTTGGCTTGTTCTCAGACATGCTTCACTTCCAGTGTTCCTGAAGGGGAACTCAGGATGAGTCAGGCCTGCCCACACCACTGCTGCCCTCTGCTGTTGCACAGGGGCCAGCCGCGACCATGAGCTGCTGCAGGTCGCAGCTGGGCTGTGACTTCACCAGGCAGGTGAGAGGCTGGCAGCTAGCAGGGCCGCACTGTCCTAATGTAACTCGGCAGGCTCCTGTTGGATGCTGGGTAGGGGATCATTTGGATCCTAACCTGACCCCTCCCTGGCCTGTCCCCAGACCCCTCCCCTGACCCCATACCTGGTCCTTACCTGACATTTCACCTGACCCCACACCTGGCCAAAACGAGGTTTTCATCCAAACCCCAGTTTCAATCCTTACCTGGCCCCTCCCTTCGCCCCGCCCACCTCCACTCCCTCCACCTATCCATCACTTTATTTGGCTTCCTGTTCCTTTGAGGGGGGCTGCCAGGAGATGAGCACCCTGAGGCCCTCCCTGTACTGTGCCTGGAGCCCCTGACACTAGGGCGGCCCCTCTTGCTGCATGTGTATTTTCAGAAGCTGTGGGGGACGTCATGTGTATAAAATTAGCCTTGTCTTGTTGGCCCCTCTCGGGCTAATTCAGAGTGAAATGTTTTAGCAGTGGTGGGCTGATTCTACAGGAGAACAAGAGCTAATTAAATTCCCCCTGACCATCCAGCAGTAAATTATTTATATCCAGACAGATGCAATCTAATCTGCGGCATCCAGCCTGGCCCAGCATGCCTCCCACTTGGAATTTCAAGGGGAGAGGAATAAAAAGCAATGGAGTCAAGTCCTCAGGGGGAGGTCGTGGGGAGGGAGAGCCAGAAGCCTGGTCGCTCTGTGGACACTGACATGGAAGAAGCTGAGGGTGCAGCCAGCTCGGGCCTCCAGCCTTGGGGTTCTGGGAGCCTTGGCCTCAGCACCATTACTTGAAGACGGTGTAAAAACGAAGAGAATCATCAAACTGCTGGACTGGTCTGTTTGACAGGATCTTGGATGTTTGAGGGGTGGGGTTAATCTCACTAATGATTTTGCTAATGTATGTCACAGAGTCTTAGTGTATTGTCCCACAGTGGCCCTTGGTGGCTGCTGAGTGGCTGCCAGTTTGCATTTGGGAATGTAGTGATTAGCTGGGCCCCACATCTTTCACTCTGTTGCATGCTTAGCTCAGGATTCACGGAACTCGACTCCTCTCTATAGGACCAGGGACAGACTTTGATGGCCTCACCTTCTGCCTCACATTGCACAGGTGTGTTCAGGAGATGGGCCCTGTTAGGAGTGAGTCTCCTTTTCCTAGGAGGGGCAGGGATGAGCCAGCTGGCTGGGAGGATGCCTGGGCCATGGCCCAGTTGAAGTATTTGCTTCTGGAGCTCCGTGTGCCACAGGACACTTGTCATAGACACACCCAGTCATCAGCTGCGGCGGTGACATTATTAAGTAGACCAGATGAATGCCCAGTGCCCTCCTAGGTGGGGGTCTACTAAGGTTGGTCTCTACTCCTGACTTTGGGGACTCTCCCTGTCTGCCTGTCACCTGAATCCATGCTGGTATTCTCTGCTCACCTCTGCCCTCTGGAAGTATCTGATATAGGAAGGGATTCCATATGTGGGGGCCACGCTGAATGACCAGTTTCTTGTACATCACAGGCCCCTTTTCTCTTCCTAGTATCCCCTATCAGGCTCTAGATCTGCAGCTTCAAGGCCGCTTTGAGGTCTTGGGGCAATGCTGTGACTAAGTCTCACCGAGGCACAAGGAACTGATTTCTTAAATGGCACAAAGGGCTCTTCAAGAATGCATAGTTGTTTTTGGGAGTTTCCAACTTAAGCTCTAGCCTTCTAAAGCATTTGGGGACAACTCTCTTGGAATTATGTCACGCTTACAGTAGGTATTATTGGCACTTTTCTTTAGGGGTTTTGGAGGATAGTAGTGTGCCACCTGTCCCTGTCTAGTGGAAAGACCTGTCTAGAGTCAACTGGACTCCAGAGCTGGACCCATTCATCTCGCGATGAATGATCTTGGAATTTATTTCATCCCATGAGCCTCAGTTCTGCACTTGTGAAGTGGGTTGATCCCCTCCTCCCCCACCTCCCAGGGCTATTGAGATGATGAGATAATGAAGCCATTCTTAGTGTCCAGTGCTAAGCCCAAGCCAGTCAACATCTACAACCCCACTCTTGAGCTGGCAGTGCCACTGTAGATGGGAGGGTCACGTGAATTATATCTGCCAAGTGTCCCATCCCTGGTGAGAATGAGTTGCACCAGGTACCTGTCTTAGATGTGGGACTCTGGCAATGAGGCATGAGCTTGCATGCCTCATAGTCACTGGTATGCTGTTCTTTGATGTTTCTGGACATAGCAGGACCAAATGGGTAGCAGCCGCTCGTTAACCACCTGCTGTTCCTTGTAAAGATATTAATGTAAACACCATTGCCAGAGAACCAGTTCTGGGCAGTTCTTGGACCATGGTCAGGAAGGAGTGGGGTATCTGCCTGCTCAGGCACTCCACTGAGGAGCTATACTGCCTATCTGTCCATCTATCCATCTGTCTGTCTATCTACCCATCCATCCATTCATCCATCCATCCATCCATCCATGAAATCACCCACCCACCCATCATTTACCCTCCACCACTTACCACTTATCCATCTGTTCACTCACTTACCCACCTATCTGCCTACTTACCCATCAATCCATTCACCTACCCACTCATCTTTCCATCTACCCACTCACTCTTCTTTCTATCCATCCACACACCCACCAGTCTTTCATCCTTCTACTGATCAACAATGTATCTATCTACCTACCTTTCCATTCATCCCCCTAGCTACCTATCCATATTTCCAGGTGTCCATCCGTCAATCTGTCCACTCATCTACCTTTTACAACCCACTCACCCATGAATCCATCTATCCTGCATGCAATCAAGTAGTGTATAATCCATGATAAATATTATTTTAGGCTTCAGGAACAGCAGTAAGACAAAACAAAACAAACAACAACAGAAAACCTGATCAAACAAACAAAAAACAAAAACCAGGATCCCTCCCTACCCCAAAGTGCCTTCTTCTAGTAAGAGCAACTGAGATGGGCCAGAAGGGAATAGGGTCCATCTGGATGCTGCTGCCCATTCAAGGGCTACATGTCTAGGAGAAGCCAGCCAGTTTCTAGGGATCTGAAGCCGAGAGGCCCCACAGTCTTCTCTGACTATGCTGGCCAGGTGTCTTGCAGATGATACCCAGTGAGTGGCCACTGTGAGCTTTGCCATTCCTAAAGGAGACTCAACCTCTAGGCCTGGGTGTCCTAGCCCTGTCCTCTGCCGCCCTGTGCCAGCTCCCTTGCCGTTCAGCCCCGGCCTCAGCCCTTTGCCTCACACACTGTGTGTCCTCTCCCAGCAGGCTCATGCCACCTCTGTGGCGTTCCACGGGGGATAAGAATGTTCTAACAAGCGGCTGACCTAGCCCCTAGGGCTATATGTGGCTGTGGCCATTCCAGTAAATTTCCAAATGTGTAAGGCTGATGCTTCCCCTCATCTGGAGCAGCAAACACTCCATCTATGCAGGGAGGCCTCACATTGCACTTTGGAGCTGGAGACGATGTCTTACCTCTGGCAAGGGCAGCCAGGAGCTTCTATGGCCCTAGTGCTTGGCTTTAGGAAGGCTTTCCCGTCCTGTTCTCACTGTCCATGCTATCTGTCTTTTGGTATTTTCCCTGCATCTTGCTCCATGTTGACCCCATTTCACTGAAGTCACACGTACACGTGGTTTCTCCTACATGGGAGTTGATCAGTCCTTTTCTAAACGCTTCAATGAGTCCAGATGTCCCAGATGCCTTTAAGGCTTCTCAGCATAGACATGGACACCCCAGCGAATGCCTCTGAAGGGCTGTGCTGCACCCACATCCTTGGGGGTGTTTTTCCTGGCCCCAAACAGCTAACCAAACACCCCATCTAGGCAGAACATACTGTTCCACTTGTGTGGCATCCCAGATTATCCATGCCAGAGAACCATGGATCCTGAATCTGCCTCAGCCTGGCTTCTCTCAGATTTGAGCTCTTGAAATTTTCTTCAAGCTGACTCTTAATGTACTTGGTGTGTCTTTCCCCTTTGGTCATTTTTGTCCTCCTCCTGTCCCAGCATACAACTGTGGTACCTGCCTGCCAGCTGGTTGGGGTCCTCGCCTAGGCAGGTTCTGTCCAAGACCAATTCATCACCTTCTGGATCATTGGCCAGGGTGTTAAAGGAGATTGAGGCCTCTCAGGAAGGAACTGGATGTCCCCTCATGCCTAATACAATGCTCTTGACTGTGACAGCCATCCCTTCAGCCTGTGATGGCACAAAGGTGGCAATCTGGTCTAATTCCACAAAGGAAATCTCTCCAGGGCTTCTCAGACACTTCACCAAGTGCTAATTAGATGACATGCTCCAGTGTGGGCTTGTGGTCAGCGGCCCCAACTTGATCCAGACTACGTTTTTTACCTAGGCGGCCAGAGCCCTCAGAGGGTGACTCTTTCAGAGTGTTCCTTCACCCTAGAGGCTGTGGCTGTGGCATGGAGGTTTGTAAGATTCCTGTCTGTTTTGTGTTTGGAGCATGGCTCCATCTTGGTCTCCATCACCACTCCCCACACCCCCACCCTGGGTGAGGGTGGCGAAGCTCCAGCTTGAAGTCCGCCGGGTTTGAGTACCAGCCTTATGCTTGCTGTCTGGTATCAGTTTGCCAGGGGGCTGTTAGGGATGCTGGGGACAGGTGTGAAAGGTCTGTGCTCTTGTGGCATCTCAAGAGTCTCCACTGAACAGCTGCTGCTGAGAAGGCCCTTCCTGCCTGCCTCTTCCCATCTCCACTGTGTAAGTCTGTCCTGCAGAGTGGCCTTCAGTTCCTGGGGAGGTGTTCACCTCATCTCTAAGGACTGATTGATGGCTGTGCTGCCTTCTTTTCAAATATTTTCTTACCTTGTCTTTTGTCAGTAAATATTGTGCCAGTCTTTTCTTTATACCTCCTATTTTGTTGTTAATTACAAAGATGTTGAATTAGCTTGAGTCTTTTAAGTAGCCGCTAACGTCACGGTATCTCTAATGAGCTCTGTGTTTCCTCCTGTCTCCCTGTGAGTGGTCCCTGGCACCTACTCCCAATGCTTCTCCTCTCCTGTCTCCATAACACCTCTCCCACCCACCCACTCTATTCAGCACAGACTGTCCCCTCTGGTGCAGGGCAGTGTTCTGGGTCTGTCGGTGGCTATTCCTTCCTCTTGCTGCCTAGTAGGGCTGCTGCTGAGCTGCTATGGGAAGTTTCTCTTCTGTATCTTTGAGCAGAGTGGGTGCTCAGATGGTGTCAGCTGGTCTTGCTTGGCCCTGGCTGGCTGTGGATGTAAGGTGTGGGACAAATGGCTGTTCTGCCTTTTCTTGGCTTCCTGCCAAATGGTCATCCTGTCCAGTTTTGATGGTGCATAGTTTCTGTTCCTTCCACTTGTGGACATTTCTTCATCTTCTTGATGAAGCCTGTTTTCACCGCTATGATGTTGGATTCTGGTGACAGCACATGAGTTGATGTTCTGGCATGACATCATTACCATGACATCATTACCATCACCACCAGTGCTGTTGCTGTTGTTTTCTATCACCACCTCTACCAAAATCACAGTGTTCTCACCATTGCAATGACCACCCCATGACTTTCATCATCACTACCACAGTCATTATTACCATCATGGTCACCATCACTACCAAAATCATCTCTATTATAATCACAGCCTGCATTCTCATCGACACCATTATCACTTTAACCATCAAAACCACCTCCACCATCACCCCTACTACCATCACCATTATCACCATCAAAAAAAACCTGTATCACTACCAGGATCACCATCACCACCACATCACCACCAGAATCATCTCTGTCATGATCACTACCAGTACCAACATCATCCCCATCACCACAAACATCGTCAAAATCACCTGTCCACTGTCATGATTACCACACATCACCATTATTATAGTCATTACCACTACTGCCGCCATGACAACCACCACCATCAATATATCACCAATAGCGGCAGCATTACCACTACCACTCTCCCCATGGTTAACACCACCATCATCGCCATCAGTGGCAGCATCACCACCGACAGCAATCACCCCACCCCCACCACCATTGCCATCATCGTCACCACTACCATCAGCACCAATGCTGCTACCACTTCCTTCTCTCACGGCCACCAGCACTACTTGTCCTTCTGTGTCCTTCTGGGTGCATTCTTGGCTTCTCTGAAGCTTGCTCTGGGACTCTATTGTCAATGTGGGGGACATAGTCCAGCTCATAGGTTGTTTGGGGATGCCCTTGGCCTGTGCCTGGGTTTAAGTCTTCATCTGCTCCTTCATCAAGCATAAGCCTCCAGGGCCAAGCTCCCTGGGACTTGGTGGGAAGAGTGACTGTGGCCAGAAAACAAGAGGATAAAGACAAATGAGTTGAGCTTAGGGTTTAAAAAGTTAGAAAAAGACACAAAACAAATAGACAGATGGAAGCCATTGCTGAAGTTAATGAGTCACAGAAAGAAACACGAGGCCTGGACCTAAAAAGCTGGTCTCTGAAAGTCAACAGATGAACCGCTTGCAAACCCAATCAACTGTGTTACTTGCTTTTCTCCTAACTGGACACAAATGCCTGACAGACGTAACCTAATGGGGGAGGGTTTATCCTCACTCACAGTTCAAGGGTGCAATCCATCATGGCGTCCACACCACATCCACAGTCAGGAAGCAGAGGCAGACAAAAGCTGGTGCTCAGCTCACCTTCTCCTTTTCATTCAGTCAGGATGCAGCCCGTGGGATAGCTCCACTCACGTTCAAGGTGTTTCTGGAAAAATCCGAAGGTATGCACCAATAATGCTGGGATTAATTATTAGTCCAATCAAATTGACAGTCCAAGTGAATTGTTAGCAGAGAGGAAGAAAGAGACAAACTATGAACTGAAGGGTACCATTGACCAGAACTGACTGGCTTCTGTGGGAGGGAGAACATCTTTAAACCACTCTTTCACAAAGAGTGAGGGTCAGCAGCCCCACAGCAGACTCAGAACCCCAGAGACAGTCCTTGTGCTAATTAACTACCCACTGTACAGGACGAGAGAAAAGTGGCCATAGCAATTTCATGAAGTGAGAAGAAAAGTGTTTTCTTTCTTTTCTTTTTCTTTTTTTAATTTGAGGATTGTACATCATGTATGTGCATCATGTTATTACCTGTTAACCACTGAGATCAGAAGAGGTCAAGTACCCTGAACTTGAGTTAGGGATGATAGTGAGCCACCATGTGGGTGCTGGGAACTGAACCCAGGTCCTCTGCAAGAGCAGACAGTGCTCTTAACCCCTGAGCCATCTCTCCAGCCCCACCTTGCTTTTCTTAATGTGCAAACATTAAAATTAAGTCGGAAACAAGGATGGCTGCTGTCACTACTGTTTCCCATTGGTCCGAAACCTTAGCCAGTGCAGCCAGGAAGAAGTGAGAAGAGAAACTATTGGGAAGAAGGAGGTGAGAGTGTCTGGCACATGATGTAACCATGAAGTTGGAAAATTCCAGAGAATTGATGAGAAACTAAAAAAAAAAAAAAAAAAAAAAAAAAAAAAAAAAAATTAAAAGATCTAATTTTGTATGTATGTATGTATGCATTGGTAACCCATCATGTGTATATGGATCGATCATCTATCTGTCTGTCTATCTGTCTATCTATCTATCTATCTATCTATCTATCTATCTATCTTTCTGTCTATAATTTAGCATGTATGAATATGTCCATCTGTGTATCTAAGCATCTCTCATCTATCTTTATATCTATGTATCTTCTAAGATCCATCATGTATATTTGTATGTCTATGTATCTATTATCTATTTATCTGTAACATATCATATATGTGTCTATGTATCTACCTGTTATCTATGTACCTATCTATTTATAACAACAGTAATTAAGTGGAACACCTCGGAATGAATTTGAGGACGCCTGTGTAGACTGGGTACAGACAACCAGCGGCGCTCCTGAAGAGCGTCCTCTCCATCTGCAGAAGCTTCTGAGGGAGAACAGATTAAAGCCACTCATTCAGTAAATATTTCTTGACTGCTTTCTAAGTCCCAGGACTTGTTCAGGCCCTGGAGCCACAGCAGTGAGAGAAAATAAAGCACAACAAAACAAACCAGACAGAAAGTTCAACCCACGCAGAGCTGGAATCTGAATTGAGAAACCAAACAATTGAGAAAATTATGTCATCAATGTAGTGGTCATTCTTATGGCAAAATATACGTCTGGAGGTGGCTGGTGCTGAGGGTCACAGTGCTAGGTGTCCGGGGCATGAAGGCTTTGCTGCCATGTGGTATGCGAGCTGTTAATTTGTTTGTTTGCTTTTCCTGACTTTTGTGTTTCCTAAGTGACCTCCAAGCTGCCCACATCCCATCACATTCTTGCCCATTTTAGGAGCTCAGTGCATTTGCCTACTCACACCATCGAGTTTGTGAGGATCTGGAGCCTTCTTTCTGCAGTCACATTCTCAGAGCATCTCCTCTGCTATCTGCAAAGCCTTGTCTTTTCTGTGATGGGAAATCTGTGGCTCCAGCCTCTCCTCCCAGGCAGGCAGTGGTACCCAACAGCTTCCTAGAAGCTCAGGTGCCTGCATGCATCTCTAGAGCTGTGGACTTCAACATAAGCATTTAAATAAGACCCGCGGGCTGGGCACTGTGGTACACACCTGTAACCCTAGCTCTGCAGTTACGTGCTGGAGAGAGTGCTGGAGAGCTGAACTCAGTAAGACCCGTGGGCTGGGCACTGTGGTGCGCACCTGTAACCCTAGCTCTGCAGTTTCAGAGACGTGCTGGAGAGCTGAACTCGGGTCCTCATGCTGGCACACTGGGTACTTAACTGAGTGAGCCGTCTCCCCAGCCCCTGAGTAATGTGCTTCATGAGTGTGCTCTCCCTCAGGCCTCCTGAGGGAGCCTTCTTGGTCTGGACCACCATCCCAGGTACCTGGGGCTCCTTTAGAAGGAACGCGGGCAGGCTTTGAGAGTCCTTTGGAGAACAAGAGGGCATTATAGTCTCTCTTTTCTCTGGGCAAGATGCCAGATGTCACAAATGCATGTTGATCCTTCTACCCTGGTGCTGTGTGGGTGAGGAAGGGAGCTGCAGGTGAACAGGGGGGCCCTTGTGTCCCTAGAGTGACTGACCTCAGTTTTGAGTACCCCATGTTTCAGAGGCTCCGAGTGTCACCTGCTTGCAGGGAGCCAAAGCCCTGAGTGCTTGGCTTTTCTGTTGTACATGGGGCAAAGGAGGGGAACAAGGCAAAGAAACACCCCGTGGCTTCCAGTGGTTCTGAGCAGAGAAAGCTGGACACAGCTGGTCCTAACCTAGGGTCATGGCAGATCACAGGAGTTGAACTATGGGACAATTCCTCAGAGCCACGGAGAACTGAGGCAAGAGAGAGAGAGAGAGAGAGAGAGAGAGAGAGAGAGAGAGAGATTCACACATTGAGCATATTCTGGGGAGAGGGTCCCTTCTGGTTCTCTACCTGGACTTCCTCTGTTGGTGACTCATATGCAGTGGACATCAGACAAGCAGCAGCTGAGCTGAGAAAGCAGGGCTCTCCTTCCCACCCTGGAGAGTTCTCTGGAATGTGCTTCACAGTCACCTGGGCTCAGGCGCTTGCTTGTCTTAGTGAGGGAATTCAATCCTGATCCAAGGAGAGAAGGGACAAGAAGGCACACTTGGGGACTTGGCTTCTGGGGTAGGGGTCCCAGCCCAGGTGCTTCCTTGGTCTCTCCCAGGGGCAGCAGAGTTAGAATAGGCAATCAGGCAAAGCCAGTGTTGGCCACGCCCTGGTAGGGATGGTACTTCTTAGTCTGTGGCCATGCTTTGTGGTCCTTCCCTAATGACTCTCTGTCCATCCTTGGTTGAGAAGGCCTGTGTTCTACATCCGCTTTCCATCCAGCCCAAGCATGGTGCCTGCTTGATCCTGCCTCTCCTTGTGGGACCTGAGAGCAGGAAAGGGGGTGACTAGAAGCTCTAGCAGGTGGGAGGGACCTAGTTACATCCTTCATTTTTGCACCTGGACATGGTGGAGGCAGTGGACATGCTGCTATTCACCTGTGCCGAGACAAGTCTTGCTCCTTGGAGTTTCCCAGAGCCCATAGTCGGGGAAGGTGACACCAGTCTCCACACAGGTGCCTCCGCAGCTTGGGACACACCAGTAAGGTGTGTGTATGGATTTGACAGGATGGCTTTTACACACACACACACACACACACACACACACACACACACACACACACTCATCATCATCATCATCATCATCATCTGATGTGTCCCAGCTCACCAGTGTGCAGGAATAGGGACAGCCTTTGGTATAGCTGAGAAGGGAGGCTGGGAGACATGCACTCTATGACCGAAAGCTTCCTTCTAGCTTGGGAACAGCTTCTCTCGGTGTTGGAGGGAAGGCAGCCTGGGGGTCAGCTGGCCTCCGACATCCTGCATGGGTGCAGTGGTGACAGATGGAGGGAGAGATCCAGGGTGACAGCCTCTGCCTTCTACTCCCACCGTGGTACTCACCTCAGTTCTGAGGAATGTGCTGATTCCAAAAGGATTTGCTTTCAATTCATTGTGCACACCAGTAAGGTATATCCATGGACTTGACAGAATGGCTTTTACACACACACACACACACACACACACACACACACACACACACACACA
>CABHPQ010000209.1:6620-44189 GCA_902168405.1 Peromyscus aztecus
ACTGGGGGATTCTAGGCAAGTGTGCTACCACTGAGCCACGCCCCCAGTCCATCACTGGTAAATGCTAGGTAATGCCCTGCCATTAAGTCATGCCATCAGTACCTCCCTGGGGGGGTGGGGGGGTGTCTAGGCAGGTGCTCTGTCTCTGAGCTTCATGCTCAGAGCCTTGAGCTCCAGAATGCCGTGAACAAAGGAGACAGAACATCCATCCCCCACAGAGGGACCTCAGTGAGCAAACGTGCTCCCAACATATTCCATCCCCATCATTAGACACTCATGAATGTCCAACTCTGTCCTGAGCTCACTGTATAGTCACCTGTCAGTGTGACAACTTGTGTGAGTCCGCATTCTCACCGTAAAGTGGGTCTGCCCTGTGGGGATCCCCCAGCCCCTCAAAGAGCCAAAGCCACAGGCAGAGCCATCTGAGGGCTGCACATGGTGCTATACTGTGAGCCAGGGCTAGATGGGCTGGTTAGATGTCTCAGCTCAGCATTCAGGGCTTGCCACCACGTGGGGTCCTATCTGCCAACCTGTAGGCATCCCCCGAGTCCTGTTTAGGAAGTGCATCTGTTACCAAACTTGGGGGTCATCGCTTGTGCCTCAAGACAGGTTCAGTTACCCATCCTCAATAAACCAATTAAAAGAGCCACATTAATAGTAGAAAGCAAATAAGGCACATTTATTAATGTGACCATATTGGGAAGAGAAACAAAGATGTCCCTAGATCTCCCCAGTCTCAGTGAGGCCTAACCTTCCATATGGGGCCCTCTCTGGAGGTGTCTCACAGAGAAGGAA
Organism: Peromyscus aztecus; assembly: GCA_902168405.1. Lineage (NCBI taxonomy): Eukaryota > Metazoa > Chordata > Mammalia > Rodentia > Cricetidae > Peromyscus > Peromyscus aztecus. Next base: position 7,416 of record CABHPQ010000209.1, read on the forward strand.
GTCTTCCAGATGCCTCAGGCCCCAAAGACCAGTCTACAGCCTCCCTGGGCCTGTGACAGGGAGACTGGAGTTCAATGGGACACAGCCAGCCATAACAGAGCCTCACACAAGGTGGAGGCACCAGGGACTAACGCAGTGGCTGGGTGGAGAAGGTACCCCGAGGAGCTGAGTGTCTCAAGTCAGCCCACGGGCAGAATGGAAGCCTGGCACACAGGAGCTGCACCTGGGCCACCCCCCTGGACCATCTGGTGGCTTCTGCTGCTTGGAGGCCCACTGGCTTCTCAGAAGGAAACTGCAGGAAGCTCTCTCCCTCCAAACCCAACTACGTGTACCATGTTTCCTAATACAACACAGAGGCTGTCTGAGGTGCCCCAGCCCCCTCATTTAGCTCTGAGGTGTAATTAATACATAAATTAAGCTCCTGCAGACTCGCAAATACCCAGAAAAAAAAAACTGGAAAAAATATAATTAGTTTGCCCATATGATTCCATCTGTTAGCGCTGAGTTCAACACCACTGCAGTGAATCCCAGGGGCTTTGTTGGTGATGTTGACTGCGCCTGGAGTGGCCCCTGCCCTGCTTTGGGGAAGGAAGCCCAGGCTCTCAAGGCCATGTGCCATGGGGCAAGAGCCAGGGCAGACAGCAGAGCACCCAGGGACATTTGGATACGGCTCCGGGAGAAGGCCGGGGGGTATGAGGTCAGCCGTAGACATTTGCATGTGTCCCTCCGGCCAGAGCCCTGGAACGCATCTTAGACTGATGCTGTCGTCTCTGTCATAAGCTATACACCGGAAGGAAAAGGCTGGGAAAGGGAAAGAGAACCAGAGGGCAAGATGCCTGGGCGAACGGAGCCCAGGGCAAAAGGAGCCAGTTACATGTCAGAATAGGATTTGGAATCCCTTTCTTCCCCCACCACCCTCCTTCCCAGCTTCTGCTGTTCCTATTCATCTGGCTGCGAGAGGGACTAGTGAATGTTTTCTCTTCCCTTCTCCAAAATTATTTATATAACAAAATGAATACATCTGCTTTAATAACGGTTAAATAAGACACAAAAGGCACACCCACATCCTTCTCTCTATTACTCTCAATCCCCAGGGGTGACATTAGTACCTGGCGTGGGGCTGGCAAGGTGGCTCAGAGGGTAAAGGCACTTCCCAACCAAGCCTGGCAACCTGAGTTCGATCCCCGGAGCCCCCTTGGAGATGGAAGAAGAACTAATTTCACCAAGTTGTCCTCTGACATCCCCATGCACACGATGGCATGCACTCACTCACTCTCACATGATGCCATGGATGCATACACACAAAAAATAATGAATTTCCAAAAAACTAGTATTCAAGGGATATTAATATTTGGTGCCATAATTATCAAATGATATTATACTGTTTATGACGCTGGCAACTTCTCAGTTCCTCACAGTTCCCAGGAACCAAGCCTGCACGGCTCTCTGCATTTGGCACGTGGTTTGAACTCATTCTTTTTCTGTGAGGGTACATGTGCAAGCTCATGTGTGTGATAGTACATATTCGAGCACGTGCATCTGGAGGCCCAAGGTCAACCTGCGACATTGTTCCTCGTGAGCCATCCACCTTGTGTTTTGAGACAAAGTCTTTTTTTGGTCAGGAATGCACCAATTGGGCTGGGCTGCCTGGCCAGCAAGCTCCAAGAACCCTCCCGCTCCCCACCTCCCTGCTGTTAGATTTCCACACGCACCAAACCGCACCTGGCCTTTAAAAATGTAGATTTTGGGGATCGAACTCCAACCCCCACGCTTGCACAGCAACTGTTCATTAATTAATAGCCGTTTCCTAGTCCCTTCATCCTTTATGTGAGGTGCACGCTATCCCAGCAATACAGTAGTACATTTATATTTTCTGTTTAATCCACATGGTCTCCTGTATATTGCTATTTAGTTCATTTCTAAAATTTTAACTCTTAATTTAAAAAAAAAGAAATTCCAGGAGAAGAGCTGGAGAGGTGACTCAGTAGCTAAGAGAACATGCTACCTTTTTTTTTTTTTTAAAGACAGAGTCTCTCTAGATAGCCCTGGCTGTCAAAGAACTTTCTATGTAGACCAGGCTAACCTTGAACTCACTGAGATCTGCCTGCCTCTGCCTCCCAAGTGCTGGGATTAAAGGTGAACACCACCACTCTCAGTCTCACACTCAACTCTTTTGCAGAGAACCTGAGTTCAGTTCCCAGAATCCATGGCTCACAACCACCTGCAATTTTAGCTCCAGGGATCCCATGTCCTGTTCTTGCTTCTGCAGGTGCCTGCACTCACACGCACATATCCACACACAAGCGCATGCACACGCGCACACACACATACACACACACAATTAAAAATAAAATAAAGTCTAAAAAATGCTAAGAAATAGTTAAAGCTGACATTGTTTTTCTTGTCTTAAAAGATACAAACAAAACAGAACCTGGTTGGGGGCGTGGTTTGGAGTGACAGCTCATAACTAAAAGCACTTGCTGGCCCTGCAGGTTCCATTCCCAGCAGCCAAAGCAGGAGGCTCACAAACGCCTGTAATTCCAGTTCCAGGGGATCCAGGCACTCATGTGTACATACCTACACGCAGGCGCATACACATGCAACTTGTAGAAATAATAAAAATAGTAAAAACACAATCTCGGAAGACCTTCAAATGACTTGCAGGTGAGGAGCGCTGCCCAGGCAGGAACCTACCTTAGATTCTCCTCTTGTGATTCCGTCTCCTGTCTCCCGAGATGGAGCCAGGATGGAAGGTGATGCCCAGGACCAGGCACATGGGCTGTGTTAATGTCCGACCTGATGGGGTCTAGAACCACTTAGGAGACATCAGAAGGGGAAGTTTGGATTAAGTTCACTGAGATGGGAGGGCCTGCCCACTGTTGGTGGCACCATTCCACAGGCTGGGTAAAGAGTAACATCCATTCTTACTCTGCTTCCTGACCGTGGATCAGATGTGACCAGCTGCTGCAAGCTCCAGCCACCATCCCCTCCTCTATACCGTGAGGGGTTGCACCCTGGAACTGGCAGCCAGAACAAACCCCGCCCCCCCCAGTTGATTTTGTCAGGGTGTTTTATCTATCACAGTGACAGGAAAGAAACCAGGACGGGCAGACAGGTGGTGAGACGGGAGAGGGGACAGCTAGGGGAAAGAGGGACAGAGGACAAGTCAGGAGGAGCAGAAGGACCAGGCAGAGGAGAAGAAGGGCTGGAGGGGAAGGGGGATCCTGAAGAAATGAGGGGGAAAGAAAACGGAGGAGAGATTCCTTGAAGCCATGCTTGTCCAAGCAGTTCCCGGCAGCCTATAGGTAATAATGAACTCCACCAGGGGATGGGGGTGCAAGCTGCTTCCTCTCTGGCCTGATGCTCCTCTTCAGGGTCCTAAAGGGTGGCGGGTCTCCTGTTCTCACGTCCTACTATTACCCCAGCTCGTCTTTGGCTCCTTACCTAACAGTGTGAAAATGACCCTCAGAGACCCAGTACAGTGACCTCACCCTGAAGTTCCACTCTGCTTGTCAACTGTCTGTTACTATGTCAAGACACCTAAGAAAATTAAAGAAACAGGAGTTTTATTCGCATTCATGGTCCCAATCCAAGGCCATTGGATTGTTGTGTGACTTTTTCTGGGAAGATGCGACAAATATCTACTCACCCTAGACAGGGCGCTGACAACAGACCAAACAGTTCTGTCCAAGCCTGTCTTAGGGAACCAGTGAGTACTGGGGTTACTTACAGAGCTTGGGTGACTCAAGGACAACTGCCTCACCAGAAAGCCCACCCCAGCATGGATGACAGCTGACAAAAGCTGTATCCTAGAGCTTTCAGCTAGGCACTGGCAGTGGGGGTGGGGGGTGGGTGGTTCTTGTGAATCTTGTTAAGTTTTAGCTTCTAAGACTTGTGAGTTGTGTTTACTTTCTAAGCCTTTAGAGCCCCCCTCCTCCCTCCAGGAGTATTGTGGAATACTACTTTAACTAGGTAAAGGTATGTTACATTTGTTTATGTTGCATTTGTCTAGCTATATAAAGAGGTGTTACATTTGTTTAATTATGTAGAGATGTGTTGCTGTTTTACCTTGCCTGCCTAAGGTACCTGGTTGGTCTAGTAAAAAGCTCAGCAGCCAGTAGCTAGACAGAGGAGGGATAGGTGGGGCTGGCTAGCAGAGAGAATAAGTAGGAGGAGGAATCTAGGCTGGAGAAGAGGAGAGAGAATGAGAGAGAAAAAGAGGGAGATGCCCGGGGCCAGCCAACCAGGCAGCCACCAGCCAGCCAGATACAGAGGAGGCAGGAAAGTAAGACATACAGAATAAAAGAAAAAGTAAAAAGCCCCAAGGCAAAATGGAGATCAAGAGAAACGGGTTTCAATAAGTTATAAGAGCTAGTGGGACAAGCATAAGATAAGGCTGAGCATTCATAATTAATATTAAGTCTGCGTGTCATAATCTGGGGGCTAGAAAGTCTGTTACACAGGAGGGAATGTTTCCATCCAGAAGACGGATGTATTGATTTGGGTGTGTGGTGAGGCATCTTATGAGGCAGCTCAGGCCCAAGTAGAGCATCTCACCCCATGATGTCTGGAAAACCAGAGAAACAGGAAGAGACTGGAGTCCTTCCACAATTTGACGTCCTTCCATGAGACCCTACCTCCTAAAATTTTCAGTCTCCCTTTAGTGTCAGAACCTAGGAACCGAGCCTTCAACCTGGGCCCTGAGGAAACTTTTGAAACTATAGGGGCTGAGGAAATGGATCAGTCAGTAAAACTGCTTGCCACTCAAGCATAAGGACCCAACTTCAATCCCCACGTGAAAGGCTGAGCGCGGCAGTATGCTCCTATAATTCCCAGCATCGGGGAAGTAGAGACAGGGGGATCCCTGAGGCTCTCTGGCTAAACAGTCTAGCCAAATTGGTGAGCTCTCACATGGCTGAGAGAGTCTGCCTCAGAAAACAAGGTGAAGATACCTAATGACCCCACTACCAAGATACACTAACCCACACCCTTGCCCATCTGTATGGAATAAACCCACTGATCCACACTGCTGGTGTTCTCCGTCCAAGCACACGACTCACCTGATCCCAGCTTGTTTATGTTTATAACTTGGGTCCGTCATTTCTTCACTCCCTGTCACTCCAGTCAGATCAAGTCCAAAGCTGTACAGGCCATGGTATACACGCATGAACATGTACAAGCATGCACACACACACACACACACACACACACACATGCACACACACACACACAATCTGAATTATGGCAGCACCCACCTTTCCTCATATGGCAGCTTCCTGGCACCAAAAAGAGAATGGAACCTGCCCAGGAGCTATGCTTACCTGGCCTCTGCCTTAGAGTGAGAATTTACCAGAAGCTCCAAGATGCCTGTTGGGAAATTCTGCCCCAGGCCTTCTCTGGTGCCCACTTCCATCTCCTTGAAGTGCTGTCCAGGCTGCGGCACACTGGGCTTCCTTTCCTCTCAACTGGAAGACCATGTAGTAGCTGCAGGACTCCGATCCCAGCCTTTCATGATTCTAAACCTGTCTCCCCGCCCCCCCGCCGCCACAATATGCATATTTACATCTCTTTCCCTAGGAACTGGAGCATTAATAAGTAATGTACATTTTAAGCACATGCAAAATATGTTTCAGCAAAGGGGCCGAGGAGGGGACAGCTCAGTGGTAGAGCACTTGACAGCTTGCAGGAGCTGGGCGTAACGGCCAGTACAGCCGACAATACGGAAAATAACAGGAAGCTATGCTGACGAGCGTTTTCGATGTTTTGTTTTGTTTGTTTGTTGTGGCTTGCACGTGATATACGAACACTCACTACTACGCTACAACCCTAAACCTCCAAAGTAGTGTCTTCATTGTACTGGTTAGCGAAGTCAAGTCTTTGCACAGTTTCACTCCAAGATATTGACGGTAGGGGCTGGAGAGAGGGCTCAGGGGTTAAGAACATATGCTGCTCTTGCAGAGGACCCAAGCTTAGTTCCCGGCACCCAAATTGGACAGCTCACATCTGTCTGGAACTCCAGCTCCAGGGCATCTCTCTGGCCTCCATGGGCACTGCACTCGTGTGCACCAACCCACACTCACACCCACATAGACACAGAATTAAAAATAAAATCTTTTTTTAAAAAAAAAAAAAAAAAGTATTGCAAGTAGGGGCTAGAGAGATGGTTCAGTGGATATGAGTACTTGTTCTGCCAAGTACAAGGCCCCGAGTTCAAACCCCCGGCACCTACACAAAAGCTTATTAGCTAGGAGGCCTGGCCAAAATGGTGACTTTGCGTTAGGAGAGAGACCCTCTCTCAGTGTAATAAGGCAGAGAGTGACACAGGAAGGCATCGGGTGTCCTGCTCTGACCTGCACATTACATTCATGGATGCATGCAACCATACGCCCCTCCCCACCACACACACGCCACACACAGATACCACACACCTCAGTCACATGCAAAGATATTGATAAAAAATGTGTGGCACCACTAATAAGAAAAACAAATGTCAGCCCCGACTAAATGCACTGGACTCTTCTCTCTTCCCTTCTTGGGTCTGACAAAGTTCCTCCAGGAGCAAATGGTACCTGTGACATTCTGTTTTGTCCGTTTGTGCGACCCTTAGCGTCACCGTTGGTCATCAGTGACTCTGCAGGTACCTCTCCAGACAGGTGTCCGCTCCAAGAAGCTTGCAGAGGTAGACCTGGACTGAGTTCTCCATTAGTGCTTCTAGCAGGCCAAGGGCCTCAGCAGGCTATGAAGTGATCCAGTGAGGACGCCATGTTGTTTCTGACATAGCGCACTCAAGACACAGGACCACCTGATGGTTGGTATTAATAATCAGTCCCCTTGACAGAAGCTAGACTCACTGGAGATGGGCCTCTGAGCTTGCCTGGGGCGGGGGGTTGTATCTTGATTGTGTCATCAAAGTGGGAAGACCCATCTTAATTGTGGATGTGTTAGAGAACAGCCAATTCAAAAGCTTTTAATACACAGTTCTGCACAAAATGACCCAGCACAGAGAAAAAGCAAGAATGGCTGGGGTGCTTCTCTAGCCAAGACCATGGTTTTTTAAGTTCCTTGAGAATCCCCGCTTTCTTCTCCCACAGACTGGGGCTTGTCCCCTCCCCCTATTCCCACCTCAGGCTCAGGACACAGTACCTTACCTAATGGGTGCCCTGGGGCTTGAGAGTGCCTCCTTTTCCTGACGTGGGCTTAGTCACATAGCAGAGTGCCGTTACTTTCCAGTTCTCAGACTTGGGAAACGAACAAGCTCCAGCTGGCAGCTGGGGAGAGATGGTCCCAGCGTGTCCTGTTCTCCGTAACTCGGATTCATTCTAAGTACACCTCATATTGAAAACCGACCATGACCTCTTTCTTCCAGACAGGCCCTAGACTCTGTGACATGGAGAAACTGAGATGAGCCGTGGCACACACTCAACCCTCCCCTCCGACTTCGGACCTAGTGTGAGCAGCCGCTTCGAGCTCGGCCCTCTTGACTTCCTCACCACAGCAGACTGCCTTAGACCGGGAGCTGGAACACACCCTCTCCCCCTCGGGTCTCTTTTGTCGTGGTATTTTATCACAGTGGCAGAAAAAGAAGTAAGACATTTATGGTAAAGCCAAGCCCTCCAGCCCCATCAAGCCCTTGTGTGACAGCAGCCCCATTGACAGCTAGATGTCACCCCATGATGTATCTAGATCAGGACTGCCAAAGTGCGTGTCACTGTGAAATAACCCTAAAGGAAACACAGCCTGATTTATCCCTAGCCAAATAAGAAGAATCATGGCTCGAAAGCAAGATTCCAGTTACTCTAAATAATACGTGTTTCTATAAAAGAGAATGCTGTTCTGCAGATAGAAAACAAAGAAAGTCATACACAAATCAGTACAGCTAACAACACTTCCGTGGGTGGACAAGTGGGCTGCCTACACGAAGCTGGGAACCTCTCCCCTCACCCCTTCCACGGGAAGACCAAAGACAACCTCAGGCGGTGGTCTTCAGGCCCCAGGGGTCCACCTGTCCCTGCCTTCCCAGGGCTGGGATTACAAACACATGCCATCACATCCTGCTTTTCCACTTGATTCTAAGGACCCAGCTCAGGTCCCTGTGCTTGTGTGGCAAGCACTTTACCGACTGAGCCCCTGGGAAATACCTTCTATCAGATGTCATTATACATAACTCCCTAGCTTCCGGGTTTGTGGATGCTCACAGCCTGTTAACCTGAACAATACATTGTGAGTCATTTGCATAGTAGTCAGGAGAATGTTAGGTCAGAGAGAGGTTAAAAGTAAATGGCCATTTTATTAAAAGATTTATTTTTATTTGTAATTATGTATTTGCATGTGTGTCTGTGTGTTTGTGCAGCTGGATGCAGTGCCCATAGTGTCCAGAAGAGGGCATCAGTTCCCCTGGAGCAGGAGTTATGGGTCATCATGAGTGGACTGATTGACGTAGGTGCTGAATCATTAAAACGCTGGCCTCTGCAAGAGCAGCACCCCCTGTTTACTGCTGAGCCCCCTCCCCACCTCAGAAATGGCCATTTTTAAAAGTGGTTTAAGATAGCCCAAGTTCATTCCGGGTCTGGATCTGCAGAGTTCCATCTCTTCATATCCATGATGCTACAGCCAAGGTCCAGTGATGTCCTGGATCTTTGCTATACATATGGCATCTTCAGAGAACTCCAGCTCCACTGACCAGTGTCTTTTCACATGCTAACAAGGTGGCTGAGGGCCCTAGCTGACCACAGGCTGAGAGCCGGCTGCCAGAAGAGCCAACTGTGTGTTGGAGGGTTGGGACTTAGAGCTCACTGCTCCCTACCCTCCTCCCGGGAGAGGAGAGTGGCTGAAGGTTGAGCTGATCACCAAGGTCAAAATCTTTCATCTGTACCTTTAAATCTCAGCACTGAAAAGGCAGAGGAAGGCAGGTGTCCTCCGTGAGTTCAAGGCCAGCCTTGGCTAGTTAGTGAGTTTGAAGGCAGTCAGGGCTACACTGTGAAACCCTGTCAAAAAACAAAAACAAAAACAAACACTGGATCCAGCCAGTCAGATGGATCAGCAGGTAAAAGCAGTCGCCAGGCAAGCCCGATGACCTGAGGTGTTCCCTGTAATCCACAGTGGAAGGAGAGAACTGACTCCTGAAAGCTGTCCTCTGATCCCTACCTACATGCATGCCGTGACACATGTGCGTGTGTATGTTTACATGTGGGTGCAAACACACACATATGAGAATAAATATTTTCATGTAATAAAAATTACATAAGCTGTCACACCTATATAATGAAGTGTCTGTAAAAGTCCAAAATGTCGGAGTTAGTTCACCCCAACTCTGAGAAGACGAAAGTATCCCAACTTAGGGGCCTTCTGAACCCCACCCTATGGATTTCTTCATCTAGTGTTCATCTGCAATGAAATAAAATATTTCATTAAATATTTAAAGTATCCTTTGTTAAATGCTCTCATTAAATATTTATAATATCCTTTGTAATAAGTCTGCAATAGTAAGTGAACTGTTTTCATGGGTTCTGTGAGCCACTCTACCAAATGCGCAAAGCCAGAAAGGGGTCATGGGAACTCTGAACCCCGAGTGGGAAAGATGTCATGAGTAACGTTGTGATCTGTGACTTGTGCTTGGCATCTGAAGTGGAGGCAGTCTTGCAAAACTGAGCCCTTAACCCTCGGTCCCACGCTAAATTCAAGCGTTGTCAATTAAACTGAGTCACAGGATAGCCAGGTTTTGTCTGGAGAGAACTGGACAAAACGTTGAGGGTTGAGAAGTAGACAGCGGATCGTTGCGATGGGTGAGAACAGCAAACGCTGTTTTTCCTTTCCTTAGTGTTAGGGAGGTGCGATGTGATGCCCTGGTCCTGGTTCCTGGAATCCTGAAGGGCAGATGGATGGAAGGGTGGTGGAGGTTTTCGACTGTAAGCTAACAGGCTGTGCCCACCAGCTTGCAGCCTCTTAGTCACAGCCCACACAAGGAAATGGCAAAGCCGCTACCGGAAGCCTGTCAGGGAATCCCTAACAGACCCCCTAAAAGCTGGGATTCCAGAAGAATGGCGTGTGCCATTTGCACTTCCTAAGGAAGCTGACTGAGCTCAGGTTGGCACATTCCCCCACCTGTATAATAGGTACACCTTAACCTCTCCTCCCACACATCCCTTCCACAGAATTCCCTCCCCGTCCAGTTACCCAGGAATTGGGAACAATAGTGCTGTGGGCTGCATCAACCACGTGACATGAACATCGCCCCACACCCACACCCCCCACCCCCACTTCCTCTGAGACCAACAAGAAGGGACCACCTCTGCTTTCCATCTATTCCGTCTTCTCTAAGGTGTTGGGTTTCCAATCTCCCCAGAGCCCCTCGCCATGCTGGGGCCTGTTTGGTGATAACTCTTCTAATAATTCTCTTATCCAAAAGGACAGTCCGGATCAATGTCCCTCCTGTACCTCAAACTCCAAACCTTCTAGTAGGAAGTGAGGAACACTGGTTGCCGGGGACCACGCGGTGGCCCGTGTGTTGTCCTGCAGTTCCCTGAGTGGAGATGTTTTGTGCGGGAGAGAGGACTAGCGGAGTAAAGAAGGAAGCCCTGGGGATTGGAGATTTAGCTCAGTGGTAGAGCGCTTGCCTAGCAAGCTCAAGGCCATGGGTTCGATCCTCAGCTAAAAAAAAAAAGGAAGCCCTGAAGCCGGACCACCAAGGCTCATGAGGCCCCACCCCGGAAGTCAGAGAAGCTTGAGCTACTGCTGGCGAGGGAGGCCGGCTGCCTGGACCAGGCTCTCCCACCTCTTCAGCTGCGTGAATACTCCCAGCTACCCTCCCTTCAGTCAACACTCACGGTACAGTGGCCACGGTGACGCTCTGCCTTTGAGTTACCCACGCTTCCGCAAAGAACCCCAACAAACTCATTGGTATCTCCAACAAACTCATTGGTATCTCCAACAAACTCATTGGTATCTCCATGGTGGGCTTGGGAGGAATCATCACTTTGGTTTGTCGTTGATGCCCTGGCTGGGGTGAATATATGTGTGGAACATGGTTTCCCAAAAAAGGTCTTTCACGACATCTATGCTGCTTTGAGACACTGACAAGGATGAACTGATGTTTCCAGAAGAAAAAAAAAAAAAAAGCTACACCTGTGTTAAGGATTCTTCAAGGCTGACTGACTGGCTAGCATGCCCAGGATTGAAGGGCTGGAATGTTGCAGGTCCAGAGTCAAATGCCTATTCATTGCCCATCCTTGTGTGAATGAGAATTTCAGGAAAAAAGCTGTGTCTGCACAAGTCGACTGACTGATTTAAACTTCAGTATGGAGAGGTAGGGATGTTGGTGATCCGGAGCCTTATATAGCGAAACTTATCTTCAGCCTCCAAAGCCACCACTCTTTGCCTGCCTCTGTGCCAGACCTAACATCCTGTGATAACAGGTGAAGTCCTGTGATAACAGGTGAAGTCACATCTAACATCCTGACAAACAGGTAAATACCTTTTGGAATGCATTAACTTAACAAAACCCTAGTTTTCCACCAAGAGCTAAGAGTGTTAACCAATACTGAAGTCCCACCATCTTGCTGTAGTTTCCTCCCCAGCCCCCTACCCCATCCTACCCCCACACTCCCACACCCCCCACACCCCCCACACCCACCTGATGTTCCTATCAGTGTATTTGAAAAGTGTTTTGATTTTGGTTTTCTTTGTCCTGTTGCTACAAAAACTCCATGAAACTGTTACCTCATTGGAACGTGGAATTTGGGGTGACCTAAATCTGTGTTCCAAGGCCATGGTCACTCATATTTGAGCCCAGAATAAACTACCTTTTATCCCCTTTGAGTTAAGAACTGTGCTTTTTGCATAGACACTTGTATTTGGCTTAACATGGGGGCTAAGAGACCTAATCTTTGTGACTACCAGGTAAATCTGTTTGAAATATGTTAACAGATTGGCTGTTGCCACTAATTGAAAGCCAAGAATGTCTTCAGAGAGCACCTGAGGCCTGTGGTAGATTTCCCCCACAGAACTGAAACACACGGAGTGTGTTAGCAGTGGCAGAGGAGGAGGCAAGGGCATGGGTGTGAGCTTCTCAAAGAAGAGTTGCAGATTATTAAGACGTGTGTGTGTGTGTGTGTGTACACGCACGCACGTGTACACATACACACTGAGGCCAGAGGTTAACATTCAGTGTTTCTCATTCACTCTCCTCCTTATTTTTTTAGACAGGGTCTCTCACTGAACCTGGATCTTGCCTATTTGGTCAGACTGGCTGGCCAGGGAGCTGAGCTGTCTTCACTTCCCCAACACTAGGATTACAGGTCTGCACCACCACACCCAGCTTTTCATATGGGTTCTGGGGTTCAACTCAGACTTGTTCAGAGAAATTTCTACCCATATTTCTACCCACATATGTAGTGGCACGGGGGGGGGGGGGGGTGTGCAAAGGCCCGAGGAGGATGTTGGTGCCATCCTCCATCTCTCTCCGCCCCCACTGAGACAAGGAGTTCAGATAGGCGCCAACAAGCCCATCTCTGCCCCCACCGGGGTTACATGGACATGGGTTGTGCAAGGATACCCCTGGCTTTTATCGGCTGCTGAGGATCAAAGCTCGGGTACTGAGCCAACTTCCCAGTCACACCCACTCTTGCTCTTTTTCATTTTTTTTAAGACAGGATGTCACGGTGTACTTCTGGCTGGCGTGGAACTCACTCTGTAGACCAGGCTGGCCTTAAACTCGTCAAGATCCACCTGCTTCTGCCTCCTGAGTGCTGGGATTACAGGTGTGTGCCATCATGCCCAGCTACTTTACTCATAGTTTTTGATTGAAGATGGATTAAGTGTGACGGAGCCCCAGCAGACACACTTGTATGAGTATACACAGATGTACATGCTTGTATATGCATAGACTATTCCTAGAGACACGTGCACGAGACTGGCGCCATTTGTCGCCTCTGGAGGCCGGATTGGCATCTGCTGGAAGAGAAGCAACTTTTCATCATCATGTTTTGTTTTAATCAGGCATGTTATTACTTCTCTCTGTTGGAGGGGATTTGGGTTTTGTTGGTTTTATTTTGTCTGGGGAGGCAAATTTTAACAATAACAAAACCAAATGGTGGTGCCATCCAGTTCTTGTATCCTCCCAGAGTCTCTCATAACCTCTGGTTTACAAGTAGATTAAATACAAATGAAGAGAGGGCCCGTGGGGCTGGTTGTTCAGCAGAGAACAACGTGACAGGTGACGTGACCTCTGCTTCCTGGAGCTTTGCCACCTCAACTTCTTGACTCCATCCTTCACTTCTTAGCCTCAGGGCCTGGAGTCAAACGTGTGATGGGGGAAAGAGACGCCATCTCTCCCTCTCATTGTTAGGAGTAAAGAAAACCCTAGACATAGTGGTCCATGCCTGTAACTTAGCACCGAGGAGGTGGAGGCTGGAAGATCTTCAGTTTGGGGGCTAGCCTGGGCTATACACCAGGATCTCACTCAAGAGAAAAGGAAGCAGGGCCTGGTGGTCCAGGCCTATGATCACAGCTATCTGGGAGTCTGAGGCAGGAGGATCATAAGTTCAAGGCCCACTTAAGCTCCATAGTGGGTTCAGGGCCAACCTGGGTAAGGATGCAAGACTGTCTCCAAATAAAAATGTTTTTTAATTAAAAAGTACTGTGGGTATAGCTCAGGGGTAGTAAGTGGGTCTAGCATGTGCAAGAACCTGGGGGAAAATAAAAACAACTGAAGAGAGAAAGAGAGAGAGAAAAAAACAAAGGCCCTTATAGCTACCCAAGGACTCCCCCCGCCCCACTTATCTCACTGGACAAAAGTACATCAAAAAAACTCATAACCTAAGCGATCTCTGGCAAAGAAAAGAGACCACTTTGAGCTTCTTGGAGCAAGCAGGCTGCCCTTCTTGAAAATGATATTCTTATAACCCCTCTCTTTCAGAAAATGAGTGTTCTTAGAACAGCTCTCCTTCAATCCCCAAACCAAAATTCACAGATAACACAATCCACCTACAAAGATACATTTCAAAAAAAAAAAAAAAACCAACCAGAATGCAGCCCTGCTGTAATAAAAGAGAATTAAAAGCATCTTATGACCTGGGGGTGTAGCTCGGTGGTACAGTGCTTACCCAGTGCAAGCAAAGCCCGGGGTTTCATCCCTCATCCCGCACAGCACAATAACAACAGCTTAGAATAACAGAATGGGTCTTTCACCAAGCAGATGCTCAGGGCACTGTACGACGTGCTGAGGGAGCCAGGTACTTGCCGATGTATTGGAAATGCCAAGGCTGAGCCAGTGTTACCACGTGAGGATGCAGGATGACTCAGCCAGCACAAGGCCACTGGCATTTATAGAGCTCACTCCAAGACGCTGAACAGCTCTGGATGACGCTTTGAACAAAACATAGTACAATCTTCCCTTGAATGACAGAGTGGCAATGTTCCTAGGAGAACTGGGGTATTAAAGTCATACAGAAGGCTGCCCAGAGCTTAAATATCACACGGAATGACGTTGGAGGCTTAAAAGGGTTTTCACCCACATGAAAGTCTCATGGGACTTCAGAAAGTCACATGGGATATCAGGTTCTCCTTCAGTGCAAAGCCCATCCGTGGGGTGGGGGAGACAGCTAGTTGGTGAAGTGCCTGCTCCATGAGCATGAAGAAAGACCTGACTCTTTTCCCAGCACCCATGAAGAAGCCAAGCCTGGTATGCACCTATGGTCCCAGTGCCGGAGAGCGAGGTGGAGACAGGAGAATTCCTGGGGCTCACTGGACAGTTGGCCTATCTTAAAAACAGTGAGCCCGGGCTTCCAGCAAAAGACCCTGTCTCAAAAAAAATAAGATGATTGGATCCTGAAGAATGACACCCGAGGTTGCTTCTGTCCTCCACAGACGCGTATCTATGCACGCATTTGCGTGGGCGCGTGCACACACACACACACACACACACACACACACACACACACACACACACACGGTGAGGGGGACGGTTTTGTGCTGAAGGGCTCAGCACCATATACTGTCTTCCTCCCTGTTGGTGTCTGTTGTCTGTCTGTCTGTCTGTCTGTCTGTTTGTTTGTTTGTTTGTTTGTGTCAACTTGACACAAGGTAGAGTTATTTTGGAAGAGAGACCTCAACTGAGAAAATGTCTCCATCACACACAAGATAACCCTAGTCTGTGGCATGTTTTCCCGATCGCTAATTGATAGAGAGGGGTCCAGCCCCCTGCTGGCGGTGCCACACCTGGGCAGGTGGCCCTGGGTGGTAAAGTGGACCGAGCAAGCCAGTCAGCAGTGCTCTTCCGTGGCCTCTGCTGCGGTGCCTGCCTCCAGGTGCCTGCCTTGAGTTCCTGCCCTGACTTCCCACCGTGATGGAGCATGTCCTTCGGGTTAGCAGCTGAAAGTTGCTTTTGATCATGGTGTATCATCACAGCAATAGAAGCCCTGCCTAAGGTCCTCCCCAAATGTCAAAACTCCCACCCGTTCCAGGGCACACTTACACACCTCTCTGAGATCTGCTGCTTCTCCAAGCAGCTTCTCCCTGTCCACGTGACTTCACAGAGCTGCATGAACACCTGACTGAACTGGGTTATCCCCTCCCCTCGGGGCTCAGGGAGCTGTGCAGAAGAGGAGGCAGAAAGATTGTAAGAGCCAGAGGGGATGGAAGGACTCCAAGGAAAAAGTGTCTTCCAATTACAACAGGATTGATGCACTTATGACTCACAGAGACTGTGGGTGGGTGGGTGCGTGCGTGCGTGCGTGCGTGCGTGCGTGCGTGCGTGTGGTGTGTTTATATGAATTTTACATGTGTTTAAAACATATATATGTTTTAAATAGATATGCACAAGGCCAAGTAAGACAATTAGTTAAAAATAGAAAAAAATAAGAAACATTTAGATATATCTACACTGACTGGCTTCTCCTGTCTATACATATTTATCTACTTATTTAATTTTCCTGTATTCCCAGTGCTGATCTCAAAACCCTGGTGTTTGACCCTTCTGTCTTAGCCTCTCAAATATCTGTAAGTATGAACCAAAGACCCCAACTACATGTTTTTTTTTTTTTTTTTTTTATTTTTTTTTCCGGCAATAAAGCCTCATATAGCTCAAGAAGGCCTTTGACTCTTTGTAGCCAAGGATGATCTTGTAGTTCCAACCCCCTGCCTCCACCTCCCTAGGCCTGGACATGGGCCACCAAGTCTAGTTTATGAAGTACTGGGGGTTGAACACAAACACAGGGCCTGGTCTCTGCTAAGCCAGCTGCCTTATTACTTTACACACTGTTGTGACAAAATTCCTGGACAGGCAGCCAAGGGAGCAAAGGTTTATTCCAGCTGACAGTTCCTCGGGGGAGACAGCTCATGGCAGGGACATGCAGCTGGGTTGTCACATTGCATTGCCTGGGGCAGGGCTGTAAAGCCTCAAGATGCCACTGAGGTGATGCATTTCCTCCAGTGAGGCTCCACCTCCTAAAGGTTCCACGGCCTTCCTTTACAGCGCCACCAGCTGGGAACCAAGTGTCCAAACACATGAGCCTATGAGGGACATTTCACATTTAAACCCCAACACACTCCACCATCACAGCCAGAGCCTGGCGATATGAAAGTGAATTCAAGGAGGAACGGTTGTTGGCTTATAGGACGGCAGAACCCTGTGGGCACAGTCAAGAAATGGCCCCAAGCCTGCCCTCATCCCTTTTAGCTCTGCATTAGCAGGTCCCTTCTTCCAGGCTCTGAATGACAGTCTGGGCGGTAGCTTCTCAGTCACTTTGCACCACTTATTGCTGGTAGTGTTTTCAAGCATGGGAGCACAGCTCTGTCTAGATCAAAATTCACCCTTGCATGAACTTCTTCCTCCCTAGCTCAGACCTACACTGTGGCCTAGACAGGGCTTGATCAGCCTGCTCCAACTGCCCTTTGCATTCACCAAGTTTGACTTTGGTTGTGTGCCTACTTTGGTCTGTCTTTGGTTTCCTACCTGGATTTCTAATTTCTGCAGAAATAGTATTACACAACAATGCTAACTGAGTAATCTACAAACTCAGACACAGCCCCAGCCCTTGTTGGATTATTTTATCTTTGTGTGAACATCGGCATGTGCTTACACAAACTAAGACAGCTACGATGTCACTAAGTGATAAAATGTTCTGGGACCACTGTCTATGGGACATCCCTTATTCACCAAATGGCATTATGCAAAGCATGACTACACATATCTAGAGAAAATATATTCTGTTTGGTAATTTTGTTATTTACAGAAGCTGTCTTGCTACGTGTATTATTCTGGAGCTTTCGCACATAATGTCAGACGTCTTTTCAGCCCTGCTCACATTCTTTTGGCTTATTTGTGCACTGAGGTTACTGTGGCAACCAGCTCTTTCCAGGTGTGCCTGCTGGCTTCCCCTTAGCAACACCAGGTATCTTCCGTCCCACCCCAGCCTTCTGGTAAATCCAGCCGGTTCAGGGAAGTGACCCTCCCTCCAAAAGTCCTTGCCCAATCGTAGATGGGACAGTAAATAAACATTCCACACCTCTAGGTCTGCGACAGAGATTTCTAAGGCAAATTCCACTTGATCTCCCTGAGAGCCCCCACAGTAATAACGGACTACTCAGCTTCCCAACACATTTCTCCAGTATCCCCACACACCCCCCCCACCCCGAACCATTTCCCAAGATAAATTACCTGAACATAATCTTTCATGTCATGTTCTTGATAGAATCCGGACTAAAGCACCAAGTGCCGAATATTGTCAAAAACACAAATCTATGTTGACTGCTATTGATCCGCTTACACTGTCTTCAGCCTGTGCCCAGGAACTCTGTCTTAGCGATGGCTTCTGAGCACTCTTAAGGTCAGAACCATCTCCGTTAACATACCAAGAGGCTGTTGACTTTCTCACTCTTATTCTCACGCAAGTCTACTGTGTTTTCAGGCGACAACATCACACACAAAAGTTCAGTGCACTCCACAGGGGAGCAGACAGCAGAATGCAGCCGGCTCTGCCAATCAAGTTTGCTATGCTAATAGGCTGACCTGAGCTCAGCAGCTCTGCACACTTT
The DNA here is from genome assembly GCA_902168405.1 of Peromyscus aztecus. Lineage (NCBI taxonomy): Eukaryota > Metazoa > Chordata > Mammalia > Rodentia > Cricetidae > Peromyscus > Peromyscus aztecus. The sequence goes on from CABHPQ010000209.1 coordinate 25,446, forward strand.
CTGTGTACTCTGCCTGCTGTTTGCATTGAGATTACCATTAGCTCTTCCTTGAACAAGAAACAGAATCTATCCGTAAGTAGTATCAGCCCAGTGTCTTCTACAGGGTAGATATGACTGTCACCTCTTTTCTCTCCATTGTCATTGTGGTACTTTTACTTTTTCCCCTTGGGAGATGTCTACTGGGTACTTTTTATTCTTATTGAAAGCATTTTATCTAGGTCCCCAATGCTGTCAGTAAGAAGTCACCACTACTACTTTTAAATTTTCGTGTATATGTGTGCAGTGCCTGTAGTGTCCAGCAGAGGACGCTGTATCCTCTGGAGTGGGAGCTCCAGGTGGTTGTAAACTGCCAAACACAGGTGCTGGAAACCCAGCAGCACTAGGACTCTTCTCAACGATCTGTAATACTATGGAAAGCTCTTCTGAATTCTCCTTTGTGTCTCTTTTCCAAGCCTATTGTACCTTTTCTTTATGCAAAATGGTTTTACATTTATTTATTTATTTACATGGGGGGTGGGGACATCTGCACCAGGACTCTCACGTGTGAAGGTCAGAGGACAGTTGGCAGGAGTCAGATCCCTCATTCCGCTGTGTGGGTCGGGGGAACGCAGGTCCCCAGACTTCACAGCAGCACCTTACTCCTGAGCCACCCCCCTACCCCCAGCTTCCTTTCCTTCTCTCATGGGTTAATACTTGTTGAAGACTTCTGACCACTGGTCCACCGAGGGCCTAAGCTTTGGGTTACTGATGCACTATGGCATGGCACACACACATCTCTCTGAAGCAGTGTGATTCTTATCGCTTATTCTGCAATATGCCAGAATCTGTTCCAATAGGACTTTCAGCCTGAATGGAAATATCTATGTCCCCCATCAGCTACATGTAGCTCTTGAGCCCTTAAAGTGTATTCAGTGCAACCAGAGAGTTAAATTGATAATTTCATTCACTTTGAACAAATTCCACAGCTACAGCTGGCTAGTGGCCTGCTGTCAGTGAAATTCTGCTTCTGTACTTACATTATGTCAATGTTTAATCCTTTTTTTCTAATAAATATGTTTCAGTCTATAAATATTCCTCCAGGTAACTCCTACAAGTTTTGCCATAGTGTGTTTACATTTCTCTTCAGTTTTAAATTATGTTTTTCCTATTTATCCATATATATTTCCAGGTAAGGTGATAGAAGCTGGATGAGTGTGGAAGTGTGAGGGTGGGAAAATCTGGTGGTGACCTCTGGATTCTAGTTTGCTTAAGGCTGATTCTTGTAGAACAGTTCTCCAAGCAAAAGAGCTGCCATCACCAGCAGACCGGCTGTGCCTGCTTGGAAGAGCCCACCGCGATGGACTGTTGACGGTCTCTCACAGAAGCGGGTCATGAGGAGAGTTCTTAGGATCTAACTTCTTCGTCCCGTCATCTGTATGTGAAGTCTGCACGAACTGGCCTGTGCCTCAGGATCCTGAGTGGTTCTCTAGCACAGAGGCAGCAGGAGGTTAGGGAAGAGGCTCCTCACGCAGCCTAGAGAAGCTGTCATCTGCGCTTTGGGGTCACCCACGCTCCCATAAGCAACACCTCTGGAAATCCACCTAATAAACTCACTCACTGGTTTCTGGGGCGAACCCTTGGGTGGAGACACAGTTTGCTTTGTTCCTGGGGACCTAGGAAGAGATGACAAGTGTTGTTTGTCTCCCGGGGAGAATCTCCAGAGATCGGCAAGCACCACTTCAATGTCATCAATGTTAGGGGTTATTAGTGCATTTTGGTATAACTAAAGATGTGGAACTTAATGTACACGTTACAAATAACCATATCTGTTTGATAAGAAAGTGCATTCTTTTCACATATATACCTACGAAACAGAAAGGGTTACATCACCCAGCTCGACCCAAGGCCCCTCATCTACTCCTATTTTGGAGATTCTGGATACACATGGGCCAAAAAGTCGCCCTGATTTCTCTTCAAGTGTAGTCATGAGTTGGTTCTGATCATTTTTCTCCCTTTCTTTATGGCTCCAAAAGGAAGACTTCAGCCTGCACCGTTCTATCATCCTGAAACTATTGTCTTTCAAGGGCAAAGCTCTCCACTGCATCAAGTAGCTGCAGAGGCACTCGGATGCACAGCTGAACCATCCATTTTGCTTTAATGATGCTGGGAAGGTGGCAGGTGCCCACGTGGGAGACTGGGACAGCTGCGGCTCGCCAAGGAAGACAAGGGCAAAGTACAAGAGGGCAACATTGACTGTGGAGGGGACAAGACGTCCATGCTTCTGCTCCTCCAACCCCACACTGGGGATTGAACCAAGGACTCATGCATGTTGGTCAAGTGCCCATCTGCTGAACTACATCCCCAGCAGTTAAGAGTCTACTTTCTAAGGTGACACCAAGAAGTAATTAAGGGCTGGCAAGATGGCTCAGTGGATAAAAGCGCTTGCCTCCAAGCCTGACAAAGTGAGTTCAATTCCCGGCATCCACGTGGTAGATGGAGAGAGCTCTCCTGCAAGTTGTCCTCCGACCTCTACATGCAAGGCACGGTATGCATGTGCCCTCACATATATAAAGGTACACTGACATAGATAGATAGAAGATAGATGATAGACAGATGATTGATAAATAGATAGAAAAATAGATAGAGGATGGATAGATAGATAGATAGATAGATAGATAGATAGATAGATAGATAGATAGATAGAGACAAATAGAAGATAGATGATAGCTAGACAGATGATTGATAGATAGATAGATATCTAGAAGATAGATGATGATAGATAGATATAGATAAAAGATAGATGATAGACAGATGATTGATAAATAGATAGAAAAATAGATAGAGGGTAGATAGATAGATAGAGACAAATAGAAGATAGATGATAGCTAGACAGATGATTGATAGATAGATAGATAGATGATAGATAGATAGATAGATAGATAGATAGATAGATAGATAGATAGACTGACAGATAGATAGATGAAATCATGGGATGGAGAGATGGCCCATTGGTTAAGAGCACTAGCTGCTCTTCCTGAGGTCCTGAGTTCAAGTCCCAGCAACCACATGGTGACTCACTACCATCTATAATGAGATCTGGTGCCCTCTTCTAGCATGCAGGCAGAACACTGTATAATAATAAATAAATACAATCTTTAAAAAAAAAAAAAAAGAACCTAGAAACCCACTTCCTCCAGCAAGGCTCCACCCCCACGGTCCTACAACCTCCTGAAACAACACCACCTGCTGGTGACGATGTTTCAAACACACACACACACACACACACACACACACACACACACACACAAAGTCTGTGGCACACATCTTACTTCCACGCCATTACAGAGCTGTCCCTGACAGTTCATAAACACCAGCGGGACCCTGCTACCAGCTTGCTGCTGTGGAGTGCCAGGAGTAGAGGAGAAAATCGCTTCCACTTTAGCTCACTTCCCAGGGCTGGGCAGGATGTGGGTGTGGAGTTCCTGCTGTGTAGTCATCCTGACAGGAGAAGATGTATTGTAAAGAGATGCTTGTGCTATCAGACCCTAGAAACTGTGGACCCCAAAGGATTAGCATTTCCCCAGGAAAGGAAAAGGCTGAAGCCATGGTGCCCACTAGAGGGTGAACTTGTCTCCCAGAAAGAATTCACAGAGTTCTGACAGCTTGTCAGACCAGCACAAGACCCAGATGATGATCGGTCAATGGTGGGCCGGCCACACCTTGACCAGGACTGACTAGCTTGCATACCTCTTGCCCTCTATTTAAGCCTCAATCTCATGCTGGCTCCCCAAAGATGAACTTGGTCACTAGACCTCTTTATCTGCTCCTCTTCCCAATGTGACCAAATTGAATTGTTGTTGTACAGGACTATCTTCCCCATCACAACGTCATCTTTGGAGTTCATCTTGGTCTGACCACAGAAAATCGTTGTCTTAGCTAGGATTTCTGTTGTGTGAAGAGACACCATGACCACGACAACTCTTATATAGGAAAACATTTCATTGAGGCTGGTTTACAGTTGAGAAGTTTAGTTCATTATCGTCATGGTGGGAAGCATGGCGGCATGCCGGCAGACATGGTGCTGGAGAAGGGGCTGACAGTTCTACATCTGGATCGGCAGGCAGCAGGAAGAGAGAGTGACATTGGGCCTGGCTTGAGCTTCTAAAACCTCAAAGCCCCCCCCCCCCCAAACACACACACACTTCCTCTAACAAGGCCACACCTCCTAATAGTGTCACTTCCTGTGGGCTTATGGGGGCCCTTTTTATTCAAACCATCATAGTCATCAGAGCTGGTCTTGTTGACTGCTGATGTTCCCCTATAGAAGGATGAGGTAGGAGGGTCATGGGACCCTCCCGAGTATTCAGACATCCCTTCCAATCAAGTGTGTGTGGCCCCGGAGTCTCCGGGAAGGGCTGGGGTATACAGGTGGGGAAAGACTAGAGGACGGGGTCTATCTACATAGCCATGGGGAGTGATCATCTATGCTGGGCGCAGACCTTTCAGTGTGGCTGCTTTAAGATTATCCGTACTCTTGCCCATAACCCCTTACCCACTGCTCGGTAATCAAGCCTAATAAACTCATTGGTTCCTCATGGTTGGGACTGTAGGAGGGGGTAGGCGTTGTTTACATCTCCCACAGAGAAGGAGATTTAGCAATAGGACAATCTCCTTTGTCTTCTTTTCACTACTGCTTGTCTATTTAATTGGCATGTTGGGGACAGGTGACTGAGCCTTGCTTACTGGAGCTACCAGGGTGCAGACTTTCCTTGAGTCTAAAGGCTCACGTGACAGCCATGCCCTCTGAGTGCTACCAATTCAGGTTGGCATTGTGTAGCAGAAAATTAATGGGATGGAGAGAGGCCAGTCAGCAGAGAAAGAGGAAACTCTTCCCTACCTGGGCTACGTGAAGCAAAGAAAGTGAGAGGAAAGCCCAGGATACACAAACACAGGAGAAGGTGAGCACTGTTCAATGACCTGTGAAGGACCGGAGCTCACACAAGGCCCGTCTTCTTCCCAGCTCACTAGCCTCCACTTCCATCCCCAGCAATGCCTTTTTTCTTCTTGAATAAACTGCCTCTATTTCTATCATTATCTATGTGTCCCCGATCCAATTCATTGTTCAAGACGCAGAGAGCTGTACATCTCAGCAGGTGCCCTCCAGACTCAGACCCGTGCCTATCACATGTGACACAACACAATGGGTACCTCATAAGAAGGGTGGGGGGCAGTTTCCATGTGGTCTGGTTTCATTTCTGTTGCCATGATAAAATACCCTTACAAAATTCAATTTTGGGAATAAAGGGTTTATTTTAGCTCATAATTCCAGGTTGTAGTCCATCAATGGAGTTAGTCACAGTGACAAGAGCTTGAAACAGCTGGTCACATCACATCTGCACTCAAAAGCAGAGAGATATAAATACACGCGTGCTCACCTCAATTTCTCCATTCTTAAACATTCCCCCTAACTAGGGAATGGTGATGCCCACATTGGGCTGGGTCTCCCCTTGGCAGTTAATATAATTAAGACAATTCCTCACAGACATGCTCACAGGCCAACCCAATGTAAACAATTCCTCTCTGAGACTCTCTCTCTCTCTCTCTCTCTCTCTCTCTCTCTCTCTCTTCTAGGTTGTATCAAGCTGATAAAGACAACATTACACCACCTATCCTGCCCATGACCCCTGCTCCAGAAAACCAGTCTCCCCCACAAGATCTGCCTCCTAGATTATCACCCAACTTTCTTCTACTTAGTCCCAAGGGGAGCTGTGGCTTGGTGGGTGTGCTGAGGCTTGAACTGGAGGATGTCAATTTCAGCAGCCTAGATGATAGGCAGATGAATTGACCGTCAGTCTTTCTCGGCACACAGGGGCCACTAGCCTCGGTAGCCTGAGGTTACCCAGTCACCCCGCAGGGTCGATGCCCCTGGTCATTCCTTCCCACTAGGCAAAGCACTGGGACTCAGATGTCATTCTGCCTCACTGTGACCATCCTCCTTCCCTCTGCTTCCAACTCCCCACCCCCACCCCGCCCCTGGGAAACACTCAGGACCCTTTTAGCTCCTTCTCCTCAGGAGACAAAAGCTCTTGTTACAGCTGTGGGTAATTTCCGGCTCTTTTCAACACACGGTTTCTCATCACTTCTGAACCTGATGTTGTCTGCCTGTCTCTGGCAGATTACTCAGAGAGCAGGACACAGACAATAGCCCAGGGAACAATTCCACTCCTTCCGGACAGAGATCCATTTTTCAATTATTTTGTTATCCCATTTACTTAATGAGCAAATCTAGTGTCATCCCATATTTTACGGCCATGAGCAGACTCATGATGATGGGAAACAGCTCTGATCATTGCCAGCGAGGAACACTGCTCGTCTGAGCATGCAGGGACGCAGAGAAACTTCCAGACTCTCCTCTCTCTGAGCCTGTGCACCTGCCACTGCCCCTAGGCCCTGCGTCCTCTTTCCACGTCTGAATCTTTCCCTCTGCCCACTTCTCAGAGCACCCAGTCCACCCTTCGTGAAGGGCACCCTTCACCAAGCCTTTCTGTTACTGGGCTTGAGGTCACAGATGTGCCCCCAACAGGCCAAGTTTGGTTACCTATCCCCAACAAGCCAATTATTATTTCTTTTAACGAGGGAGGGGTTTATTTTGGCTTACAGGCTGGGGATACAGTCAATTGTGAGTGGGGAAGACAAGGCTGGCGGCGGCAGCTTGAAGCAGCTGGTCGAGTTACATCCACACTGAGGGAGCAGAGAGAGACGATGCAGGAAAAATCACGAGATGAGAGAAAAGTATGACCCAGAAGACAGAGGAGAGTGGCCGTCAGGGGTCTCGAGCTCTGGATCATTTGCCCAGGAAGAAAGGTGATGGGAGCAAATCAATCCTGACTTTGAGGGATGAGCTCCCTGGCATTCTGTCTCTGAGTTAGAGAGATCCAGGCTCCTTCCACCTGTAGCTCGGGCATCTCAAGCATGTGGCTCCTAAGGGCACCAAGTCTCAAGAAGCCAATTAAAATAACCAAATTCATAATGAACCAGGAGAGGGGGTGGGAGGGAAGGAGGGAGGGATTTCTTTGTGTTAACACTGGAAAGAAGGACAAATATATCCAGTGATAGCCCCACCTCCAAGTCCACCTTTGGAGGTTCTGAAACCAAGCTAAGGTTTAAGTCAAGGCCAGAGTTCTGCACAGCTCTGCAGTCCTGGTCAAGGTGTGTGGTCCAACCACCATTGGCCTCTCTCTCTGACAAGCTGTGAATCTCCTTCCAGAGAAAAGTCCCCTCTCTGTCTGGTCAACCCAGGCTTTGTGCTTTCTCTTTTCACAGCATGGAATTCCAGTGTCTTGGGGTCCATTTTGGCAATGGTCTGATAACCAAAGTAAGGGACCTGATAGTCTCCTTATCTTCACCCTTGCTGTTCCGTCATACTTCCTGCCCTGCTTCTGCTGCACTGACTACAAGCTTCCTGTAGGTGGCACTTTCCATGATAAGGTGAAGGGTACCTAGTACTGTGCTAAGTACGATGTCTGTCTTAGTCATTGTTCTAGAGCTGGGAAGAGACACCGTGACCATGGAAACTCTTATAAAAGAAAGCATTTAATTGGGATTGCTTACAGTTTCAGAGGTTTCATTATTGTCAAGGCAGGAAGCATGGCAGCACATAGGCAGACATGGTGCTGGAGAGGTAGTTGAGAGCTCTACATCTGGATCTAAAGGCAGCAGGAAGAGAGAGAGACACTGGGCCTGGTTTAAGCATTTGGAACCCCAAAACCCACCCCCAGTGACACATTTTCTCCAGCAAGGCCACACCTACTCCAACAAGGCCACATCTCCTAATCCCTATCAAGTATTACCACTCTCTAATGACCAAGCATTCAAATATGTGAGTCTATCTGGGGGAGGGGGCATTTCCTATTCAAACCACTACAGTGTTCTTACAACAACTACAGAGGCCATAGAAGCCAAGTGATTCCTCAAAGGCCACAAAGGCATCAGAGGAGGAAGCCCAGCTCAAATCCATGACCTTAGCTAATCACCACAACTACTAGGACTGTCCCAAACCCAAGTCCAAGGCTCTTGAAGGCCCACTGTCTTAATTCAGGTTTTCTATTGCTGTGAAGAGACACCATGACCATGGCAACTCTTACAAAGGAAAAGCATTTAATTAGGGTGGTTACATTTTCAGAGGCTTTGTCCATTATCATCACAGTGCGACATGACGGCATGCACATGCAGGCAGACATGGTACTGGAGAAGGAGCTGAGAGTCCTACATCTTAATCCACAGACAACAGGAAGTGAATTGAGATACTGGGCATGGCTTGAACATATATGAGACCTCAAAGCCCACCTCCACAGTGACACACTTCCTCCAACAAGGCCACACCTCCTAATAGTGCCACTCCCTATGAGCTTATGGGGACCAATTACATTCAAACTACCACATTCCACTCCTTGGTCCCCATAAGCTTGTAACAATACCATAATGCAAAATGCATTTAGTCCAACTTTAAAAGTCCCTATAGACTATCACAGTCTCAACAATGTTTAAAAGTCCAAAGTTCAAAGTCTCTTCTGAGATTCATTCAATCTCTTAACTGTAATCCCCAATAGAATAAAAATCAAAAGGCAGATCACATACTTCCAACATACAGGCGTACAGGATATACATTACCATTCCAAAATTGAGGAGAGGGAGCATAGTGAGGACATACTGGACCACAGCAAGCTGAAAACCAGCCAGGTAAACTCCAAACTTTCTGTCTCCATGTCTGGTGTCAAAAGGCTCTTCAGATCTCCAACTCCTGTCAGCTTTGTTGACTACAACACACTTCTTTCTATTGGGCTGGTTCCACTCCCTGTTAGCAGCTTTCCTCAGCAGGTACCCCATGACTATGGCATGTCCACCATCTTGGGGTCACCAAGGCAATCCAGACTTCAACTTCACAGCTTCATGCAATGGTTTCTCTAGGCCCCCATTCAGAGACACCCCTGACACATGCCTGGCTTCAGTAGCTTTCCTTAGTCACAGAGAAATATTCCATAACTCCTTTCTTTTATTCTTGACTCTAAAGACAGAGCCATGTGGCTGAAGCTGCCAAGTTCTGCTGCTTTCTGGGACTGAAACATGGTACCCTTATTCAATTACATCTTCACCAGCTTTCTGTTTTTGATGGTTTCCTTCACTGCCTAAGCTTGGCTGTTCTGGAACTTGCTCTGTAAACCAGGCTGGCCTCAAACTCAGAGGTCCTCCAGTCTCTGTCTCTGGAGTCCTGGGATTAAAGGCATGTACCACCACACCTGGCTCTAAGATTTTCTTTAATGGGATCTTGCTCTGAGGTCTCTATTCCTTCTATTCCATTTCTTAACCCATTTATCTCCTTAAACACAGGACTTAGCGCCGTTTCACTTCTTGGTGCTCCTTTTCTTCTCAAATTGCACGTTTTTTTATTTTTCCTTGCTCAGCTTGCTCCTTTTTATTATAAATCTTTATAAGCATAAACACTAGTAACTCTTGTGGGCTGCAAGAATATATCATAGAGGTTCAGCTGTGTGTTAAAGCTATACTTTGACTGGCCAAGGGTCTGTCAAAAGGCAAGCCGTTTATTATGAATATTTGGTGTTATCCAGCTTTTAATATTTCAGCTGTCTTCTGCTGTGAAATTCTTGCATGCCCAAATTTTCCCACACCATTTGGCAAACAGCTTATCTCCTCAGACCTGCTGAACTTCTAGGTAACTACCTCCCCCCCCCCCCCCCCCCCCCATCCCCCCCACCCCACTCTCCCCCCCTCCCCTACCCCTCCACTCCCCTCCCCCCCAGCCTAGGAGACAAGCTGACTGGAGACACATAGCTTTGCTTCTTGTGCTAATGAAGCTCATACCATCCCCTTGCCTTGAGGCCTAGTGGCTCTCCAGAGCAACTGACTGAGAACAAAAGAGGTTTTACATATCAAGGTGGAAGGTAGGGTAGAGGAACATTCCTGAGAAGACAGAGGACACAGGCATTTTCTGTAAGACAGAACCAAGACATGACCAAGGAGAAGAGAAGAACACAGAAGTAACATAGATGGCAAGGCAGAACTCTTGAGCCAGGAGTAGAGAGCTAGCAGAGATGGAGGGAGAAGAAACAGAGGATGAAAATGAGGCTGGAAGCATAAGAACTAGTTGTTAGCAGGACTTTGAGGGAACAGTAAAGAGGACAAAGGGGAACTGAGTGTAAGGATGGAATTGAAGCTATGTAGACAGAATTTCATCCCAGAGAAATAAAGTAGACGGACAAAGAGCTTGGTGCATCTAGAGTTACCTCTGCCCTGAATGCCTGATGGAGCTGTAGCTGTATTGATAGAATTTTCTCTTAGAAGAATAAAGTTAACAGACATAAGAGCATAGTGTACATAGAGTTTTTTCCCTCAGATATCCCACACCAGATGCAGCAAAATCCCCAGACTCTGGGTAATCCATAAGTAACCACATGACAGAATCTATACTAGACTGTTTTGAGATTTCCTCTGCCAATGGAATTAATCCAAATCTCCTCACTTCAGGTTCAGGCAGACTCTTCAGACAAGAGCAAAAAGCAGCCACATTCTTCACCAAAATATTACAAGAATGATCTCTAGGCGATATACTAAAATTCTTCTCTGAAACTTCTTTTCCAGGCCCCTACAGTTCATCAGATCACACTCAGCATCACTGTCTTCCATGCTCCTACTGGAATGGCCCATTGAGCAGCAGTTAATACATTCAACTGCTTTTATGATCCACAGTCCCATGGTTCATATTCCTTCAAACAAAAGCATGGTCAAACCTATCACAGCAATACCCCAGTCCCTGATAACAACTTCTGTCTTAGTTCAGATTTCTATTGCTATGAAGAGACACCTTGACCACAGCAACTCTTAAGAAGGAAAAACATTTCATTAGGGTGGCTGACATTTTCAGAGCCTTTGTACATTATCACAATGGTGAAACATGGTGGCATACAGTCAGACATGGTGCTGGAGAAGGAGCTGAGAATTCTATATCTTTGATCCACGGGCAACAGTGAGTGAACTGAGATACTGGGCATAGCTTGAGCATAGATAAGACCTCAAAACCTACCTCCACAGTGACACACTTCCTCCACCAAGGCCTTACCTACTCTAACAAAGCCACACCTCCTAATAGTGTCATTCCCTATGAGCTTATGGAGGCCAAATACATTCAAACTACCACAGTCACCTTCCTTGACCTCCAAGCAAGATTTGACCCATATAAAGCTCTCCTTTCCTTGTCTCACACTTGTTGCCTTTTGGCTCTTCTCCCAACTAGCAGAGAGACAGATGGACAAATAGATGGATAGACAAGTAGATGAATAAACAGTTGGATGAATGGTTGGATGGATACATGCATGAATAGATGGACAGGTGAATGAATGGATGGATGGATAGATAGACAGATGGGTTAATGATGGACAGATACTGCTAGTAGCAAGTGAAGGAATGCTTACCTCAGAGTGATCTATTTGGGCCACTGCCATTTCCTGTTGGCTGAGCAATGAGAACACCACAGGGACTATCAGCTCCAAGTGCAAGTGAGTACACAGCCAGAGGAAAGCTCCCATATCCCTCCTTCACCCTGACAGTTGTCATCCTGAAGGCTGACAGGCCTCTGAGGCCAATTCTGCCATCAGAAAGGAAAAGCCCTGGCACAATATTTTGCATTCAGGAAATTAACATTTCTAGCACAATTAAATAACTATGAAAAAAGCTCCACAGCCACCGGGCAGTGCCCTTTCAGTGGGCTCTGAGGAATGCTGGCACACTCGGCAGCATTTTTCCTACTCCACCACCCCCATCACAAATACATGGAACAAAAGACTCAGGGTAGGTGCAGGGAGGATGCAGAAAACACAGGAGGCACTTGGTTTTCAGAATGAGCCTCGGGGAGTATGGGGGATATTTGAGAAGGCCCTGCTTTGCTCACCTCTGCCTGGGCATCTGGGCAGCAGGCAGTGTCCCATGTTCAAGCAGGCAGATGCTCCAGCCAGGGTCTCCTAGAAGCAGGGCAGGTCAGAAGTCCTAACAGAACAGGTTGCATCCAGCTCCCAGGTGCAGAGTGGAAAGTGAGTGGTGGCCTTTGTTGTCTACATAGGTGGCTGCAGTTTTCTACTAGACAATCTCCAACCCATGACCTGGCTGCCTGTGACTCCTGCCTGTCTCCCCTCAGCCTCCCTGGTTTCAGTGAGAAGCCCTTCTTCTCTCATGCCGGGTCGTCAGCGTAGCCATCTGTGTGAATGGAACCCTGATGACCTTTGAAGGGAAACATGATGTTAACAGACCACTCAGTGGGACATCTGGGATCTCAGGTCACTTACACACACACACACACACACACACACACACACACACACACACACACATCACCACCACCACCACCACAGCACACCTACTACACCCTGTTACGGTTTCAGATGGAAGCATAGGTTCTGTTTTAAAGGACCTGCCTGCCATCTCTTTCACTAATGCTCAAGTCCTGCTACACATCTCTGCTTTGAGGCTAGTCTCCCAACATTGCTTAAATGTCTGCCTTTTTCATTTGCTTATGAGTGTTAGAGAGAGATCCATATTTCTTCTCCTCAGGTTTTCCATCATTTTGGGGGTTTTGTTGTTGTTGTTGCTGCTGCTGCTGCTGCTGCTGTTGTTTGGTTGGTTGGTTTTTGTTTTGTTTTGAGACAGAGTTTCTCTGTGTAGCCCTGGCTGTCCTGGAACTCACTTTGTAGAACAGGCTGGTCTCAAACTCACTGAGATCTGTCTGCCTCTGCCTCCCAAGTGCTGGGATTAAAGGCGTGTGCCACCACCGCCCAGCAGGTTTTTCATCTTTAAAAGAGAAAATTAGAGCCAGGCGGTGGTGGCGCATGCCTTTAATCCCAGCACTCGGGAGGCAGAGGCAGGCGGATCTCTGTGAGTTCGAGGCCAGCCTGGGCTACCAAGTGAGTTCCAGGAAAGGCACAAAGCTACACAGAGAAACCCTGTCTCGAAAAACAAAACAAAACAAAAAAAAAAAAAGAGAGAGAAAATTAGAGGCAGGCATGGTGGCACAGACCTTTAATTCTAGTCCCCCTAGCCCCCACCCCACATGCACTCAGAAATCAGGCTACACCTCCTATGCTGGCTAGTTTTATGTCAACTTGGCACAAGCTGTAGTTGTCTGAGAGGAGGGAACCTCAACTGAGGAAATGCCTCTATAAGATCGGGCTGCCGACAAGCCTGTAAGGGATTTTCTTAATTAGTGATTGATGGGGAGCAGCCAGCTCATGGTGTCTGGGGCCACTCCTGGGCTGGTGGTTCTGGGTTCTATAAGAAATCAGGCTGAGCATGTCGGTAAGCAGCACCCCTCCATGGTCTCTGCATCAGTTCCTGCCTCCAGGTTCCTGCTCTGTGTGAGTTCCCGCATCCAGGTTCCTACTCTGTGTGTGTTCCTGCCTCCAGGTTCCTGCTCTGTGTGAGTTCCAGCCTCCAGGTTCCTGCTCTGTGTGTGTTCCTGCCCTAGTTCCTTCCATGACAAATAGTGACGCTGAAGCCAAACAAGCCCTTTCCTCTGCAAGTTGTTTGCTCGTGGTGTTTCACCACAGCAGCAGTCACCCCAACAGAGACCCCTCCCCTGCCGCTCTGCGCTCTGCGCTCTATCTCTGGCTGATGTAACAGGCCTGCTTCCTTATCTCTGCGGGCCACATTGCTCTACAGCTCTGAACACATGAGCTCTGCCCCCAAACTGGACGAACCATGGCCACACTCTCTGTCCCTGGGGATAGTTATAAAAGCAACACCCCCACTCCCTCCCTCTCTGTCCCCTCACTTCAGATCCCCCCTCATTGGGTTCATGACACTACTTCTTATAGTCTTTCCCCCTAAGTGAACTTTCTTAGTGTTTTTATAAAGTCTATAACATTGTCCCACCCCACATCTGTGTCACACCACCTCTGCTATGATGTGCTTTACCTCATAATGCTCTACTTCCTCAAGGACCCATGACCTACATGGCTGTGTGGTGACCTTCCCCCTCTCCCCCTCCCCCCAGCCACCTCTTTTTTGAGAAGAGGCTTTCTACATAGCCTTGGCTATCCTGGAACTCATTATGTAGACCAGGCTGACCTCAAATTCCCAGAGACCAGATGATGTGGGATGTCTTTCTGTATGCTGTGAATATGGGTTGCTCCCATTGGTTAATAAATAAAGCTGCTTTGGCCTATGGCAAGGCAGGATAGAGCCAGGCAGAAAATCCAAGCAGAGATACAGGAGAAGAAGGATGGAGTCTGGCAGACACCATTCAGCCTCCCAAGGAGCAACATGGCAGCGGATCGGTAATACCACAGCGACGTGGCAATACATAGATTAATAAAAATGGGTTAATTCAAGTTGTAAGAGCTAGCTAGTAATAAGCCTAAGCCATTGACCAAACAATTATAATTAATATTAAGCCTCAGAGTGATTATTTTACAAATGGCGTGCTTGCTTCGGCAGCATATATACTAAAACTGGAATGATACAGAAAAGATTAGCATGTCCCCTGGGCAAGGATGACAAGCAAATTCGTGAAGCATTCCATATTTAAAAAAATAAAATATTAAATAAATAAATAAGCAAATAAATAAATAAATGGCTGCACGTCTGGGTGGGACGCAGAAAAGCCTCCAGCTACATTTGGCGCCCAACCAACATGGGGCAGGAATTTCCACATAAGACCTGAGAAAACTTTAAAAAAAGGAGTTCTAGAACCCATAAACAGAGCCAAAAACAACTTCCTAGTCATGTGTCTCATGCGGTTCACAGTACAGAGTCACCTTTAGGGCTTGAGCACAGCATGATGGATTCCCACCGTGGTACACAAGCCGCGCAGCACCCTGCATGGCAGATTTAGCTTTTACTCATACAGACAAAAGAGGTTGTGGGTCAGCTGCATGCTACCTGGAGGCAGTCAGAGTTGTGGGGTTAAGCATGACTCTCCTGGGTGCCTCCATCATGTTGGGAAGCTGAATGGGGCAAAGCCAGAAGCCAAAACCACCGCTTTGGTCCTAGCCACACCTGCTTAGCAATTTAAAACAGTGATCAGAAAAAAAGATTACAGACACACAATAAAGACAGATTCAGACAAAAAGAAACCTCTAAACAGGTCACAGTGTGTTTTTAAAATGTACATAGGCTTGGGAGAGAGAGAAAAAAGAGTATAGGCAGTTATAGAAAGAAACAAATAGTTTTAAAAATAAAGTCTTTAAAGAGACAGTAAAAGTAATAGAAATAAACCACATAAAGATGGAAAACGCACAAAGTCAATTATGTATATTATTGTGGTTTTTTTTAATTTTTTGACTGTTAATGAGCTAACTACAGAGTGACATTTGATTGTGGGGGCTGCTAAGTTAAACTAACATATATTTTAAAGATATCTTGACTTCAAAATTTGTGTCTAAGGATATGTTGCTTTGGAAAAGAGGTTCTGCTTTTGTTTCCACAGAAGATGAGAATCTGTGGATTCCTTCCAGGTTAATATGGTTTGATTGAGTAAGACCCCCTGAAAAGTCTCCAATGGGAATGATGGCCCAGATGATCCAACATCCACAACAGCTTCAAGGCCAGTGGCTGAAATGGACCAACCACACAAAACACCCCAGTCAAGACTTGACCATAATTCTAAATTTTCTCAGGATCCCTATAAGATTACCAGTGTCCCCATTCAACAGGAAGTATTATAGAAAACTATGCCCAAATTCCCAAAATATTGTTTATGAATGTTTATTTTCATTTAAAGGAGGTTGGTTATAAATGGTCATAGTCAATCTCTTTCTAAAGAAGAAAGGGGGATATGATATATAAATGATGGGAGAAAGGGTAGAATATCATGATAATAAAAAGAGGTAGGTTATTGAATCTACTTTAATCCAAAAAACAACTATTAACCTCAAAATACTTTACATTAATATGGATTTTGGTTTATTGATACAAATTTAAGGTCAATTTTGTTAAACTATATGTATATTTCTACTCTTGTTTAAGGTATTATGTTTATGCAGCTCATTTAAAAATGTAATACATAGTTAAGAAATACACAAAAATTTTTTTGTTTTGTTTCCAAGACAGGGTTTCTCTGTGTAGTTTTTGGTGCCTGTCCTGGATCTCGCTCTGTAGACCAGGCTGGCCTCGAACTCACAGAGATCCCGAGTGCTGGGATTAAAGGCATGCACCACCACTGCCTGGCTAAGAAATATAAATTAATAGTCATCTATAATAGTCAAACTTATAGTCATGTTAGTTAGGTTTTCTAGATATGCAGAGATATATTTCAGATTGATAGGTAATCTTCAAACATTTCAAAGACCTACAGAATATGGCACTTAAAATGTTCAAAGAACTTTTCTTGACAGTGAGACACGTCTGCTCCTGGCAGCACCAATTACTTCAAGAGGATGATGAGCATTGAAGAAATTCCTTATGGAGTTTAGGCAAGACACTGCTCTTGCCTGGACCGCTTGACAAGATACTGTACAAACTGAACATGCAGGACCCACAGGAAAATGACCACTGAACTTTGCCAAAACAAGGTGGGATAGTTCTTCAGGGTTCCTACTTCATGAAAGAATCTGCCAGGCATGCTGCAGGACACAAAAGAAAGAGACTGACAAACTTTACCAAAATAGGTGGGACAGTCCTTGCTTCACTGAGAAATATACCAGACACTCTAGGCCTATAGCCAAAGTTGGATGCCCCAACACTGCAGAGAAACATTGAGTGACTGTTCAGGCAGCCAGCTGTTTCTGTCATTTCTAGAACTTTGGAAGTTGCTTACAAAGCATTTCCTGTTTACTCAGGTAATATTATATCCTTTTGAGGTCTTTGATGGAGTTGAAGACTAGATAGTTATAATTATAGTTGTTCCTTAGTTATGATAAAAGATAAATTAGATATAAAAACCTTTGATTCACAAAGAAAGGATAGATGATAGAGTATTTTCCTTTTTTTTTTTTTTTGTTTTGTTTTGTTTTGTTTTCCAGACAGGGTTTCTCTGTGTAGCTTTGGAGCCTGTCCTGGAACTCACTCTGTAGATCAGGCTGGCCTCAAACTCACAGAGATCCACCTGCCTCTGCCTCATGAGTGCTGAGATTACAGGCATGTGCTACCACTACCTAGCTTAGAGTATTTTCTTTAATTTTGCCAAATACAAATAGACTAAATATTGTAACTGTAATTCTTGCTTGATAACTGTTTTGTTATATGTAATTTTACTATGTTAAAGTTAAAACCTTCCTTTTTGATTAGACAGAAAAGGGGAAATGATATGAGATGTCTTTCTGTATGCTGTTAATATGTGTTGCTCCCATTGGTTAATAAATAAAGATGCTTTGGCCTATGGCAAGACAGGATAAGAGCCAGGTGGAAAATCCAAGCAGAGATACAGGAGAAGAAGGGTGGAGTCATGGCAGACTCCATCCAGCCGCACAAGGAGCAACATGCCAGCAGACTGGTAATGCCACAACCACATGGCAGTACACAGATTAATAAGGATGGGTTAATTTAAGATGTAAGAGCTAGTTAGTAATAAGCCTGAGCCATTGGCCAAACAATTATAATTAATATTAAGCCTCAGAGTGATTATTTAAAAAATGGCTGCAGGCCTGGGTGGAACACAGAAAAGCCTCCAGCTGCAATCAGATCCACCTGCCTCTGTCTCCTGAGTGTGGGAATTAAAGGCTTGCACCACCGCCCCTGGCCAGCCCTCCATCTCCTACGCCCATTTTCTGAAGGGTACATTTCCTGTCAGCTCCCTTCCCAATGTTCTGCTCTGTCTCTCCTTACCACAAGGCTCTGTGTACCAATGGTTCTGTGCCAATCCACTGGGGGTAGGTATTCTGCCATCATCTCAGTGAGAGTGCATACATGAGGTTTCAGAGAGAGGAACAAGGTATTTCCAAGGTTAATGATATAAAACTGGAGCTGGGCATTGAAAGAACCTCGAAGTCATCTCAAGACCCCCAGGACCAAGTTCTCAGCACAAAGAAGATTTATTTGCCCCAGAGAGACAGAGGACAGGGGATAAGAGACAAAGACAGGAGAAAGAGGATGAGGGAGAAGGAGGAGGGAACAAGGGAGAGGGAGAAGGAGTATTTGTCCCTGGGGACAAAGGACTGCCTCTGCTGGATAGAGAGGAGACAGATTTGTTCTGTAGGCAAATGGCAATTTATAACAGTAAAGGAGGAACCCCCTCATTAGGATGAGGTGTTTAATTTTAGATGGACATGTTAATAAGGGGAACCAAAGGGAGCTTCTGATTGCTGGACTTATCAGTACTTTGATAGCTGGACCTTGGCAGTCAGCCTTAGAAGGAAGAAGTGGCCAAATAAGGGAACAGACCTTAGGGGCTAGCTTTAGGAACATAATCTAGCAGTTTTTAGCAAGACAGAGGGCATGGGGGAGAGGGGCAAGGCCTGTCAGAGCCATGTTTGCCATGCTCAGGCTGGCTAGAGTCCCTTCAGGCATAGTGGTGCATGCCGGTAGTTAATCCCAGCAGCACATGGGAGAATGAGGCAGGGGGATTGCTAAAAATCAATGCCAACATGGGTTATATAGTGAGACTGAGGCAAACCTGGATGACATAGCAAGACCTTGTCCAAAGAAAGAAAGAAAGAAAGGAAGGAAGGAAGGAAGGGAGGGAGGGAGGGAGGGAGAGGGAGGGAGGGAGGGAGGGAGGAAGGAAGGAAGGAAGGAAGGAAGGAAGGAAGGAAGGAAGGAAGGAAG
>CABHPQ010000211.1:0-46082 GCA_902168405.1 Peromyscus aztecus
AGAGAGAGAGAGATGGATGCTGATGCTCAGTTCACTTTCCCATCTCTCTCTACTCCAGGACCCTAGGACCATCTATACGTAAAGTGCATCTTCCCATACCGGTTCATCCAGTCTAGATAATTAATTACTCATGGTAATTGTTTCCCTGGTGATGTTAGATCCTATGAATCTGGCAGTCAATATTAACCATGGACCAGTTAAATTTTTATCAAATTGATAGAGTCATCTGGAAAGGGGACCCTCAAATGAGAAAATGTCTCCATTAGATTGGTCTCCAGGCAAGTCTGTGGGGGCATTTTATAATTGATGATTGCTGGGGAAGGGGCCAACCCCCTGTGGACAGTGCCACTCTGAGCAAGTTGTCTAGGGTTGTATAAAAAAGCAAGTTGAGTAAGCATTGGAGAGTAAGCCAGTAAGAAGCATTTCTCTATGGTCTCTGTTTCAGTTCCTGTTTCCAGGTTCCTGCCTTAATTTCTCTCAACAATGGGCTATAACCTGCGAGTTGGAATAGACTTTTTCATCCCCACATTGTCCTTGGTCTTGGTGTTTATCAAACTAGGACAGACCATTACACTAGGTCACTACGAGCTGGGGAGGTGGGCTGCTTCCTGATTCTCCAAACAAGAAACACCACAGGAAGCTCCTGATACAGAAAGCTGGTGATTCCATAGTCATTCAACTCCAATGGAAACCAGGGACATCAGGGCATCCTTATTTTCTTAGCTGATTTATAACCAATAGACAGGTGACCAACATGCACCGTATGGCTGAGCTCAGCTTACAGAAGCAAAGTCTATGTGATACTGACAGTGAGGAAGCTAAGCTGTGCTGGACTGTGGAGTGATGTCGGATAGCAGCTCAGATCAGAAAATAAAATATTAAATCAGAAGGTTGCTATAACTAGCTATAGACATAAATGCGCCTTCTCCTCTCAGCTTCTTTAAAAAGACATAAAACCATTTAGGCAAAAAAAAAAAAAAATCTACCATTGAATTGTTGGGTAGGTAACATCCAGCTATAATAGCAAGAACACAGGAAGCAGAGCGGAGAATAGAGCCATGGAAGATGAACATGTCTATGCCAATGGAGTTTAGTTAATACAAATCTATACTAAACTTTGTCGATTGAAGTTAATTAAAAGACCAAAGTAACCATTAGAGAAATAATGCTTAGAAAACCAAGACTTCACAGCTCGCTCTGCTGTCATTCTTCCTGGCCATCTTACTAAAAGAACTGACATATTACAATAGAAAATACTCACTTAGGGTGAAAACACAGAAGAGAAGAAAGAGAGGAAGAAGGAAGAAACCAAGCATGCAGAAAACAAAAGTAAAATGGGAGAGATTAATCCATGGGTGTTAATATTTTCCTCAGACTTCGGTGGATTAAACACTGTGATAAAAAGGTGGATGGAGCCAGTCTGAGTTGATAAACAGAATTTAATTTTATGCTGTATTTAGAGGATGTGTTTAGAAGGTTGAAGAGATGTGCCACTCAGAGTGACCTGAGACGTGGAAGGGCCTGCACTCATACCAGGCAGAATGGACTTTAGACAAAAACAGTCACCAGAGAAGAGGACGTGTTGCAATGATAAACAGCCAACTCCATTAAGAAGAAACAATTAGAGACATGCAAATAACTTGTAATGTATTCCTAAAGCATGTGGAGCAACGCCAGGCTGGGTTGAATGGGGGGATAATTGCCCAATAACCATCGGACCCTTTAGTAGCTGCCATGGTTAATTTTCATTATCAATTTGACTGGATTGAGAGTCACCATGGAAACATACCTCTGTGTGCATCTATGAGGGCAGTTCTGGAAAAGTTTAAGTGGGAAGACTTACCTTGAATGTAGGGAGCACAATGTCATGAGATGGAGTCCTGGATTAAATTTAAAGGAGAACGTGAGCTGAGCATTGGTATTCATGTGTCTCTGCTTCCAGACTGTGAAAGCTGTTTGACTAGCTGCCTCAGGCTCTTGCTGGCACAGATAAAAGTGATCTCACTAACATTCAATCTCCATCATGATGGGCTAGACCTTTAAGTTCAGGGTCACAAAAAGTTCTTCTCTCCTTATATTTCTTTTGCTCAGGTGTGTTATCACAGCGGCAAGAAAAGTTTAAGAGGTGGGAAGACCCATCTGCAATATGGTAAGCACCATCCCATGGCCTGGGATCCTGGACTAAATAAAAAAGAGAAAAAGTGAGCTGAGCATCGACATTCATTTTTCTCTGCTCCTGGCTGTGGACAATGATGTGACCAACCACCCCATTCTCCTGCCACTATGGCTGCACCTGCTCTAACTGCCACTCCTTCTCCAGATGATGAACTCCACCCTTGAACTGTGAACCAAAATGAACCTGCCCCTTGTTAGGCTGCTTTCATTAGGTAGTTTGCCACAGTGGTAAGAAAAGTATATGAAGGCAGAAGCTCACTTCCAGTTATGTAGAGGACAACCAGGTAGATGGTGAACAAATAATAGCAGACTTCAAGCAATGCCATCACCCCACAAGGTGTCACCGACCTCTGTGGAACAGGTAACTCAAAAGCAGGGCCCCCCCTGCTTGTCATTTGAATGGTCTCCAGGATGGATCTCATGATCTGCATCCACCTGACCAGCGTCATAGGAAATATTTTCCCTTTCCTTACTGGAGTAAAATTACAAGGTGTAGTCAAGAATTTTCGGCATCTGGAGATTAAACAACAAAATGACTGACGAGGGAAAGGAGAGTCACAGAGACAATGAGAAAACATAGAAATGAATGGATTAGCCTAACAGAACATACGGGATCTGGAAAAAGCATTGGCAAGAGAGAAATTGAAGGCTGAGACGGTCCATATCAAAAGAAGAAGAATCTCAGATCAATAACCCAGACTTCCTCTTTAAAATATTGGGAAAGTGGAGAGAAAATGAAGCCAGGCTACTCAGAATAAAGGAACTGATGAAGGCTGGGGCTGAGGGTAATGGAACAGAGAACAGGAAAACAAAAGAAGGCTGATAAAAACCAACCATCGACCTGCTCAAAAGACCCACACAATCAATTGATCTTTAGTCAAACTGATGAAGTCAAAGATAAAGACGATTGAAGACACTAAGACTGAAGGGAGGGGTGTGAATGCCAACCTCATAGAAATAAGAAGTGTGTGTGTGTGTGTGTGTGTGTGTGTGTGTGTGTGTGTGTGTGTGTGTGATAATATGGGAGACATTGTGTGCCAGCAAATTAGTGGCCTTTGTTGCTAGAAAGATGGAAATTCCTGACTCAAGAGGAATGAAAATGTGGGAAGACACTGAATTAGTATTCTAAAAACTATCCATAAAGAGAGCAGAGGCCTCTGTGACTTCAGTGATGAATTCTACTAAGCATGTCAATAGGCGTTAATAGCAATACTTCACAAATTCTTCCAAGACACAGATGAGAAGGAGACATTTCCCAGTCACTCCAGGAGGATAGCACTACCCTGATTCCCAAATCAGACAAAACATCTCAATAAAATGTCACCACTGCTCTTTTAAATATTGACACAGATGTCTTTGAGAAGGTATTAGCAAACCATGTCTGGCATCATGGAAAGACTTACATACCAAGATGAGGTGGGGCTTATTCCAGAAATGCCAGGGTGGTATGACATGCACAAATCAGTTAAGGCAATCATATATCAAATCCATGAAATCAACAAGTGTCAGCAAGATAACTTGGACAGTGTAGAGAAAGTAATGGACAGGATTCAACCCCTGTGGGATGAGAGCATCCACAAAGGGGAGCAGCCGGGAAATCCTCACCTATGACAAACATCTGAAAACCAACAACGTCACCACACCTAATGGTCACAAGGAAACCAAGCTCACCCTGTGACTAGAAGCAAGACAAGAATACCCACAATGCTCTAGTTTGTGTTCTATTGTGATCAAACACTCTGACCAAAAGCGACATAGGGAAGGAAATGGTTTATTTGGCTTATACTTCCAGGCCATAGTCCGTCACTGAGGGACGTCTGGGCAGGACCTTAAGCGAGAACTTGAAGTAGAAACCATGGAGGAATGCTGCTTATTGGCTGGCTTACAGGATCACGCTCAGCTGGCTTTCTTATATAGCCCAGGGAATGGTGTTGCCCACACTGGGCTGGGCCCCACTGCATCAATGATCAGTCAAGACAATCTCCCATAGACACGCACAGACCGGTCTGACGTGGGCCATCCCTCAGTTGAGACTCAACTTTTTGGGTGACTCCAGACGATGTCAAGTTGATGGTCAACGCTAACTGAGACACCAAGCTTACCAGTTCCATCTAGCCCTGCATTGGAAACTTCACCAGGAAAAACAGAATGCGAGGTGAAATAAAAACCACCACTGTTGAAGGCAGGGAAAAACCTCTCTGGATTCTGATGACAAGACTTTATGTGGAGAAAATCTCACAGCATCCACTAAAAACCTGTTCAGACTGAGAAATAATGGCAAAGTCCAGGGTCCATATAGAATAATTGTTTACTTCCATAGACTTTTAGTGAGCAGTCCAGAGACAAAGTTAAGAAAGTGACATTATCTAGTGGTGGGACCATGTGGAATTTCCCTCATCCATACTGGCATGTCAAGTGGTGTTGTTATCATGATGTTCTTGTTCAGGCAACCATATTGTTGAGATTTCATAGATGCATTTTCCCTGTCCAATTTAGGGGACACTGTCTAGCAGCAGACAGCCTAGGCCCTGGGCCCTTACAATCTTTCTACCACCTCTTCCATTGTTTTCCCTGAGATTTAAGTGTAGGGTTACACTTCAGATGTGTCCGTTGCTGTTAGGCACTTCACAGTCACTTAGTCTCTTCATTTGGACCAGTTGTGAATCTCTGTATGGTTGGAGAGAGAGAGAGAGAGAGAGAGAGAGAGAGAGAGAGAGAGAATATCAGTTTCCTCCAGGGACAAGCTACTGAATAGATTCTCCCAAGTAGTTAGTCTTAAACACATGTACACATAAGCAATGCCAAATGGATCCAGTAGGTTGCAAATGCACGTGTGTGTGTGTGTGTGTGTGTGTGTGTGTGTGTGTATGCATGCTCACACATAGATGCATACATATGTATGTGCATATTAAATAATTAAAGAAGAGGGAGGGACATGGGAGGAGTTGGGTGAGTGAGATACATGCAGAGCTCATGTATCAAGTTCTTAATAAAAGTTTAAAAAGAAGGAAATGACTTCATGTATAACAGCTCCAAAACCAAAATGCTGGGAGGCTGGAGAGATGGCTTAAGAGCACTGGCTGCTCTTCCAGTGGGTTAGAATTCCATTCCCTGTGCCCATATGACCCTCATAATTATCCATAACTTCAGTTCAAGGGGATCTAATGCCCTTTGCTGGTCTCTGTGGGTACTGCATCCATGTGGTACATATACACGCAGGTAGAACACCCTTTCATATAAAAGGAAATGCTTACAAATGAACTGAACAGAATACATTTACAATTTATGCTTGAAAAAATCATAAAATGTCCTTAAAAAGGACGTTACAAAACCTAAAGACAGAGGAAGATTCCATGTTCGTGAACCAGATCCAGGCTTTTTATGATTGTGTCTTACTGATATTTCCTGCCACTGTGATAAAATACATCAACAAAAGCAACAAGTGACATAGTGGAAAGAGATATTTATTATGGCTCACAGTTCAAGGGAAGCCCATCAAGGCAGGGAAGTCAGGATGAAGAGAGCTTGAAGTATGTGGTCCCATGGTATCCTCTCTGCTTGTTCAGTCCAGGATTCCAGCCAGGGAATGGTGCTGCCCACAGTGGGTGGGTCTTCTCACCTCAGTTCAATCAGCATCTGCATCTCTGCATTCCAAGAGCCTTCCTCCCAAGTGGTTTCAGATTTTGTCAAACTAGCAACTAATCCCAACCATTCCAGACGGCGACATTTCTGTATTTGATCTTAATAGTCAATAGAGATGCTTTCAAAACCCTACCTGACTTCTCTGAAAAAGTTCATGATAATCTCATCCTAGCACTCATGAAGCTGCTGGAAGTCTCCAGAGCAACTAGACAATTGGAGAAGGAGCAGAACTGAAGGGTGCACTCCTCAACTACAGAACTGACTACAAAGCTTCAGAGCACACTATATTTCCATGATGACTCCATGGGGCCATTCAGAGATCCAGGGTGGAGCTGAGAGTCTGAAGGTCACAGCTCCATTTGTGGTCAGTTGAGTTTCACATGGCACCAATAATTTTTAATGAGAATAAATGTTCTTTTTCCAACAGATGGTGCTGAGGAAGATACAAAAAAACATACAAAAACCAAAATGGGATACATGTTTCATACTACATTAAAATTAAATAAAAATGAAACATAGCTCTAAACACGTGGGATAAAATTCTTTCTAAAACTCTTAGGAGAGAAGATGGGTCTGAATTTATATATATGTATTTTTCTATATATGGCATCTGGAGTCAAAACAACAAAACAAAACAAGTGTTACTGAACATTATCACAATTCAATTTTGGGGTGTGTGTGCTTGGCATAAAGCATGAAGCCTTGTGTATGCATCCACAGTGTTATACCACTGGACCTCAGCCCAACCCAGCAAAGTTTATTCAAAGGGCACCAAGTGGTTGAAAACACAACCAGCACAATGAGAGAATATATTTACCAATTGTATGTCTGACAAAAGATTGTAAATAAAATATACAGAGAACACAGAATTCATTAACGAAAGGCATATGGTATAATTAAATGGGCAAAGGATCCCAACAGACATTAACTCAAAGATTTGACTAGCAGTAAAGCACATTTTAAAAAAATGGTCATTCATCAGCTCTCAGGAGTACCAATGAAACCAATGAGTTGCCATCCTGCCGGAGCTGGTGTTGCTATAGCCAAAAATGACAGTGACATGGAGGATGGGAAGAGATTTACACATGCTGTGAGCAGGAATGAAAAATTGTGCAGCTGCCTTGGAGTACAGCATGGCAGCTCTTCCAAGGAATGTGGTATTATGCAGCCATACGCTCCCAGATAAGCCATCAAGATCCAAAAGAACTAAGCCTATGCAAAAGTTTGTATGCAAGCGTCCATGGTATCATCTGCAAGCGATCATACACCCTTGTGAACATGAACATTGAGTACCTGAGAGCTATTGAGATGGGATACAGACAACCTTATGCTCAGGGCAGGAGGCTTGATGTATGTGCGGGATTACTAGTGGGGTTAACACAGCTGAGGTAGGCGACAAAATTGCCACGGAACAGCTGTGACGACGGCTGTACAGCTCTGCAAATATGTTACAGCCCCTGAGCCACACGGTTCTAAAGGGTGAGCTTTAGGGTCCTGGAGCTGTGTCTCAATAAAACCATCAACATCGGGAAGAGTTTTGACACTGACATTTAGAAGAACATTGCTTTGTTTGGGGAGGTTGGGGATTGAAGCAGGTGAGAGCCTCTTGGGGAAAAACAGGCAGGGAGTCTGGGGTACTCTGCACCTATTTTTTTCCCTTCTCTGTCGTCACTGTTTGACTTTTGAACTATGTATGTGTGTGGTGAAAAAGGAATGAGCAGGTCAAGAACACTGCTGATGGAATAAAGTCTGTGTAGTCAGCCGCTTCATACCCCACCAAGCAGGAAATGAGGTACAGATTGTTCAGGTTTCCACTCCACTCCCCGAGGAGGCTGCTCATGTGGAATAAGCACAGTAGAAATGGACCAATCAGACTGGGCAACTGAGGCAAAGGCTCTCTGCCTGAGTCCTTGAACCTAGAATAAAAGCCTCTCTCTGTCTATTCGCTGGCTTAACAAAGAGCAGATAAACTCAAAGACAGCATCAAAGCCTTTCTAGATTTTATACAGAGTGGGTAGAATTCAACTGAGAAGGTGGAAGTCCCCCAAAGATCATGGCAAATGGTCAAAATTTCAGAGTGAAAAGATACATAGGGATTTCTCCACTGTGTAGGTAATGCCTTCAGACCATGATTAAGACAATGGAGAAAATTGAAGAAAATAACCAATATCTGGGAAGAAATTACAGTCTGTGGAGATGTGGAGAGTTCCCATGCCTTTTCCGGATAGTCCTTGGGAGAACAATTTTCTCTGAGTCCTTTACTGGGGAATTTAAAAATGGAAGCTAGGAATTCAGTAGATCATGTAGTAGCATGTCAATACAGAAAAGAATTTTAATTAAATAAAAATAAGTCATTGAAAATTAAATATTGAGTAATTAAAACACACAGTGAAATAGTGATAAAATTTTTTTGAAAGGGCAAAAGACAATCAGGCTACAACTGAAAGTTTTATTTATGTGTGACTGGACAGAAGACAGAATATTGAGCATGCATAATCATTAACAACACACATGGGTGAAAGATTTTCTGAAACTACGAAAAAGAAATCAAGCCAAATGTTCAAGAAATTTGAACCCAGTAAAATGCAAAATGATTGACAAGACCATTTGTGGCCCTATAGGAAGACTCAGCAAATTGTCAGACAGCCTATAAGTAGGAGGCCCTTAACTGCCAGAAGAGACACACTGATTTACAAAGAGAAAAGTAAGGAATGCTGATTTTTAGTAGGAGACAATGAAAGCCAGAGACAATGGAACAGACATGATCTGTGGGGCTGAGCCTGCAGCTCACTGAAGAGGGTGTATGGGGAACAGTCTTTCCATTGTCAAAATTAGAAATAAAATGACCCCATTTTCAAAAGTTTCTTGAGCCATCTTAGGTCCAGATACAAATAAACAGAAAACACTGGACCCCTGCTAATATCTGCACCTCTCTCTAGCTATACCCCAAACCAAAGTTTTGATTAGAAAATTATGATTAACAGCCAGACTTGCCTATAGACATGATGAGGTCACACATCTGATACCATGGAGACCTCTCCACATCTCCAAGCTCATTTGCCTTCTCTTCAGATGGTATTATGCTGTAGTTGATAGACTAGATAGATAGTCTCTGTCTCAGCTTGTCTGATTTCACACCATGAGTCTGATGAGTCAGTCACCATCATTGGGTCAGATCAATGTGCCAGGTGCTTCCTCCTTGTCTCAATTTTGGTTATTTTTGTAATATTTTGCCTGCCAGGATGCTCCTAGCTCCTCTCCCAGAGGCAGAGTAGGTTCTAAGATCTCCCCAGGGTGCAGCAACTGATCACTGGTGGGTGATAGGTCTATGACTGCTGGCCTGTTTCTCGGCCTAGGCTAGAGCGGGAAGCAGGTGTTCTGTCTCTCTCTTGGCTTCCAGGAGGGGCTGCCACAGTTCCTGGGGGCCCTAAAAGCTCCTTGTGTGTTTCAGCCAAATTTTCATCACTGTGACAAATACTTGAGAAAATCAACTTACTAGGAACAGAAACTTCTTTTGTTTCATGATTACTGATCCATGATGACCCAGCTCTGATGCTTTGGGACCTGTGGGGTTGTAGAGCAGCTTACACCTCAAGGATTTAGGCCAGGAGGGAGAGGGTGAGGGAGAGCAAGAGGAAGGGGAATGGGGGAGAGGGAGAGGGAGGGAAGGAGGGATGAGGGGGAGAGAAAGAGAATGAGAGAGAGGGAGAGGGAGAGAGAGGGAGAGAAAGGAGAAAGAAAGAGAGAGAGACAGAGAGAGAGACAGAGAGACAGAGACAGAGAGAGAGAGAGAGAGGGAGAGAGAGAATGCACAGGCATACTGGTATCCTAATTCCAGGTACTCTGAGATATAATTTTCTCCCACCAGACCTCATCCCTTAAAGGTTCAACTCTCTCCTAGCAGGGCTGAGCCCTTTCGAGACATTCAAGATCTACACTGAGGCAGCCTGTCTGTGCCTGGACTTCATACACTCTCATGACAGACCATTCTCTGACTTCAGGAAGTTGTTGAAAGTGCTAGCTGGATCCTCCTCCTGAGGGTTTTTTTTTTCATGTGTACGTGTACGTGGTGTGTGTATCTGTGCATGCAAGTGTTTCGTACATTAAACTGATAAAATATCATCTGCTGTTTGAGCTTGTTAAAAGTGAGCTCTGAGAGAGAGGAGGCTCTTCTTTATCTCCCTGTCCAGGGGCAGGGTGGCCTCCTACCTCTGTAGAACAGAGAATGGGAAATGGCAGCAGACGAGGGCATTAGAAACACTGTGTCCTTGAAGAGGACATGAAGGCAAACTATTTACAACTGAAGTTACTATCGTTTGTCCCACAGAATAAAAATGCTTGCAGTTTAGTGAGGGCAAAAGGACACATGGGACATGAAAGAGGGAAAGAGACTTTGGGGAATCAGGGGTGGTGGGAGGTAGGGGAGATGAGGTTGAAGGAGAGCCACAGAAACACACTTTGTTTGAAAATGCCATAATGAGATCTAATACCTTGCATGCTAATGTAAAGCATAAAAATAATTTTAAAAGATACCTGTCTTGGGGATAATTGGGAATTTGAAGCTTATCCATGGAGAAGAAAGAAGGGACCCTCCACTAGGACTCTATCAATCTGGAATTTCAGCTGGCTGCCTCAGTTTCCCCAGTTGGTTTCTGTTGGATGTTTATAAGTCCCTAATTTGATGCTGTCAACTTTCTGTTGCTGTGTCACTCAGGAGTGCCACTTGAGGGGACTCTCTGCTCTGACCATGGCTCTCTATGGGGAACTCCAGCTGCTGCCTCAATGGGACAACCGTTGATTTCTGCTGGATGTTGGGCCTTACTTGGGTGACTTCTGCTATGTGTTGTGAGTGCCTGTGGTGACACTTTGCTATGAATCTGCTGCTTCTTTCTATCTGCTCTTGCTATTTAGCTTATCACCTTTGCTTGCTAAACACTTAATAAATCATCCATTCAAAACCAGAAACTTCTGTAGATCTTTCTTTAACCATGCAAATCAGCATGCTTCTGTGTGTGTGTGTGTGTGTGTGTGTGTGTGTGTGTGTGTGTGTGTGTCTGTGTCTGTGAAAGCCAGAGGTAAAAATTGGGTTCCTTCCTTGATGATCACTTTCCACCTTACACACTGAGGCAGGGTTTCTCACTTGAGCTGAGAGTGGCCAATTCAACTTGTCTATCTAGCAAGCTTGATCCAGGTACCCCAATCTCCGAGTCCTGAGCACTGGGGTTTCAGGTGGGCCCATCTGGTGTTTACAGGGATGCTGAGGATCAGAACACCTGCCCTCACACTTGAACATGGAACATTTCACCCACTGAGCCATCTCCTTACCCTATTGAACTTTCTGATGCTGCAATCATCTTGAGTTCCCACCTTGCTTCCCCAAGACACCCTTCTTTTTTTAGACTCCAAGCTTTTCTTTGATCCAAGACCTCAGTCAACTGCCCATTCTAAAACTGATGAACTGGGAACTCGGTCTTCTCTCTGTGAGGGTGGGATCAATACTTCATCATTCTCCACTTGACTTGGCAGTAGCAAACCTGGGGTTACTTCCGGAATCTTCAGTGATGGCTGAGAACTAGGACAGAAATGCCATCTTCAGCAGGGCTCTGAGGAGGCTACTGAAGAACCAGGACTCCTATGTGTGAGAATGAGGTTAATTCATAGGACCAGTAGACTGATCAAGTAACCAGTCCTTCAGATGACCTGGGGTACTCTTTCTTACTGTGCAACAGGAGAGAATACTATTCTCACTCAAGCCCTCTGGCTGAGGGAACAGATGGGGCCACTCAGCTAGGCTTTTTAACATTGTTACTGTGGAGCTGTATAACAAACGCTGCTGAGCCGACAACCCCTATGGTAAGTAGTGTGTGACAGCTCCCCAACACGGGCAGAGTCAGACTGTGAATGGGAGTCACTAAGGAGTCATGGTCCTCTTACCGGGAGAGTGACAGCAAACCTGCTGCACTATGACCCAGTTTATGTATCAAAGTCAAACCTGAGCTCATAAGAAAGGTGAGCATCTTGATCTCCACCATGGAAAATGCAAGTCTTTAGGCAAAATGTTTATCCAGCACAGAAACGATGAGTTCAGAGTAGGATTCTGAATGTTCACTGCCAATGTGTGTGGTGGGTGCCGTTCTAGGACTTCACCAGAGGTCCAGGGGGATCTTATCAGGGTCAGTCCACAGTGAGAGAACTCACTGTCTCCAAAGACTGTTACTCACAGAGTCTGAGATTAAATGAGTGTTGAGCAGATTTGAAATGCCAGCTGCACAGTGTGGACATGAATAGAATCACAGTGCCTTGAGTCCATGGGCCAAACTTCCTGATTAGTTCCCAAAGAAGGACCAGTAGAAATGATCTTAGCTCCACAAATGCAGCTCCACTAGTTCTGTGAATAAAGAACAAAGTCCCTTCATTGAAAAAGTCTTCTCTGTAACTCAGGGAGGAACTGCAGAACTCAAGCCATCATTGATATTTTGAAGGACAGAGAGAGCCTTCCCCACCACATGTCATTCAGACCTCTCTTGGCCTCTGCAAAGCTGATGGGCCACAGTTGATTTGCACATGTGTCTGAGCTGAGTTATCCAGCTGTGCATGCTGCAGCAGGTGCACACTCTCTTGGCACAGGCACTCAGGGCCTTTGGTTCATGCTGACACTGATTGTGTACTCACTATATGACACCATGGAGTCTCCAAATGCCTTTCCCTATCTTGACCAATGTAGAAGCCATACAGTTGTTTTTTTAGGGGAGACCTTTGTTCTGTGTGTTTGGATTCTAACTTAGAGTTCTTGCTTTCTGTTGCAGTAGATTCAAAAGGTGCTTTGGCCATCAGACTTTGTGGACAATGGTGTCCATGCTAATGAGACCTGGAGGGCCAGAAGTGACCCACTGTCATGAGCTATATTTGGTCATAATAAGTTATTAGGGCTACTTTGACAAATGACTGACACTAATTTCAAATAGAATTGTGTATCTCCATGAATGATTTGGGCAGTTTTAATAATTTTAGTGTATTTTTTTCAGTTTTGTTTTCAAGCTATAGTCAGAAAAATTCAAAGGAGGGTATTGTTAAGTGCTTTCTAAGTCCTGGACTTAGAAATGACATAGATTGATCTGTTATTCCTTTAAAGAGTCCTTGACATTCTCTTTGAATTCATGTAATCTTGGCAATCTTTTCCAATGGCTGATCAGATTTTTAATATTTTTATGGTAATTAGATGAGCCAGTTTTCCATTTCTGGGACACATTATTTCAAGACACTATTAATTAAGTAATAGTGTGTGGGGGGTATTGCATGCCATGGCTTGTGTGTGAAGGTCAGAGGTCAGTCCTGTATAGTCATGTCTCTCCTTCCACCTTCCTGTGGGTTCTAGGGATCAAACTTGGGTGGATAGGCTCATATGACAAACACTTTTACCTGCGGAGCCATCTCACTGACCCCGGGACATATTTTGTTAATTTATTTTATTTCTAAGAAATGATCTGCTTCTCTGAGTTTATAAATATGTTGCTACAGAGTTAGACATACAATTACCACAATCTTTTCTTTTCATGTGATCACTTTCCATTCTGACTCCTTATTCCCCCAGTGTCTCTCTCCACCCCTCCCGCTTCTCTTTCTTCTCCATCCTGTAATTAACTCACAAAGATTTAACTTCAAAGAATTGAATTTGGATTAGGCCATGCTTTCTTGTTGTTTTTTTTGTTTGTTTGTTTGTTTACATTTTATCTTTCTGGCTTTCATGTTTATGAAATGCACTGCTCTTGTTCTTTTGAGTTCATGTTGCCATTTTTCACAACACATTTAGCTCAACACCCAAACCTTTCATTTTCGCTTCCTTCTGAAGCAGGATATGTTGCAAGGCTCCCTGTGCCCAGCTCATTTGGGTGTGAAGTGCCCTTCTTTCCAGAGCTCTCTAGTACATTATCATTTCTTTCTCAATTAATTCTTTGATTCAAGGCATATCTAGGAGTGCTTGTCTAACTTTTCAAGTACTCAATCTACTTGATGCTTCTTTTTGTATTAATTCTGATTTTTATTGTTTTGTTATCAGGTCATGTTGGCTAGCAGAGTTTCAACTCTGCATTATGAAAATTTATTTATTTTATTTTATGCATATGGGTGTTTTGCCTGCTTGTATGGCTGTCTGAATACCACGTGTGCTTGGTGCTCTCAGAGGCCAAAAGAGGCCATCAGATTCCTTGGAACTGGAGCTGCAGACAGTTGTGAGATACCTTGTAGGTTTTGGGAATCGAACCCAGGTCCTCTGAAAGAGCTTCCAATACTTTTAACATCTAAACCATCTCTCCAGACCTCAACATTGACTTTTAGTTGTTAGAAGAAGATCTTATATAATCAGCATTTGCAAGCAGTTCCTGTGAAATTGCCAGTTGCTTCTTTCTGTAGTCTTTCACCGGTAGAGTTCTCAAGCGTCTGGTGGGAAGAGTGGCTATGTGCCGTGAGTTGACTTGGTCACATTTGATGAGACGTCTTGTGTCCCTGCCTACTGTGTTCTTCATCACTCAGATCAGCCTTGTAGTGGAGCATCTGGAGAGGTCTCACCACAGGTCCGGGTTCTGGGAGTTCCCTTGTTTCTCGCAGCTTTTGCTGTGAGAATCACACATTTGCCACATACAAAGAGCATGATGGGGCCCTGCAATTCTCACAGGAGCCTGGGTGGAAGATTCATGGCTAGGGGGTGATAACGAGATTCTTCTGTCCAGGTGGCTGTCATTGACTTTGAACTTGGAAGAGTGAGTGAGAGCTCCCATCCAGAGCCAGGTGAATGGCCTAGAGCCTGTCCTGGGCCACCACTACCCTGGCCCTTTCAGTATATAGCTTACAACACAATTTTTTAGCATCTGCTTCACTTTATGCAAGTCTGGTCCTCTGCATGCCTGTCAGGATTTCAACCATCACTTTCTCATTACTTTTGCTAATTTGCTGTGTGTGTGTGTGTGTGTGTGTGTGTGTGTGTGTGTGTGTGTCTGTCTGTCTGTCTGTCTATTGGCCAGAAGTTGACTTCAAGTGTCCTTTCTCATGAGGTATTACCTCACTTTTAGAAACAATTTCTTTTACTGGCCTAGTGCTCACCAAATAGGCTGCAGTCTGTCCAGAGAGCCCTGGGGATCATCCCATCTCCATTTTCCCAGTTCTGAGACCACAAGCACACACCACCACACTTAGCTATTTTCATGGGTGCTGGGTCTTGAACTGTGGTCCTAACACTTGCATGGCAAGCCCTTGACTGACAGAGCCATCTCCGCAGTTCTGCTAATTTGCTGTCAAGCAAGAAGTGCTTTTTGTCTCTGATGTACTAACGTGTCTATCAGCCAACGCTCACTGTGCTCCATGATTCTCACACTCCCTGATTCACGTGCTGAACTTCTGTCTCTCTTCTACATCCTTAGAAGCTTGGTTTGCCCTTGTTTCTCTGGCTCTATACAGGCTGGATTTGCTTTTCACACACTTTATGGGCTGGGGGGTGGATTCTATAGGGTCATGTGCAGGTGAGTGTATGGGATTCCATTGTCTTCCTTGTTTGTTATACCTGCCACTCAGTGTATTTTCTTACCACATTCTCAACACTGACATGATTTGTTAGAACACTAGGAGTTCTCTTTTAGAAATGTCTTCTTTAGGTGATATTTAATGTGTGTGTGTGTGTGTGTGTGTGTGTGTGTGTGTGTGTGTGTGTACCACATAAATGCAGGTGCACAAAGAGACCAGAAGAGGGCACCAGATCCCCAGAACTCATGGTTCTGAACTACACCACATAGGTCCTGGGAACTGAACTTGGGTCCTTTGGGAGAGCAGCAAGTGCTCTTAATCACTGAATCATCTCTCCAGCCCTGAATATTATCGAATTTTTACTGTTACTTGGACAATGTGATGCTAACATCCCCTCTCTATGGCATTCACTTTTCATTCCAGTGTGTGAGACCCTTGAGAGCTTGCATCCCCCCTTACACAACTTTCCTTCCAGGAACAACTCTTTACTGACATTTTCTCCTTCTTCCTACATCTCCCCACAACCTTCTAGAATCTGCTGAGATGTTTTAAAACATCCCCTCTGACCATTATTAGAATTTCCATTTTGGCTTTGTGATTGCATTTGTATTTATCAAGGCTACAGTTAGACTCACATATAAGACATGCTCCAAGAGCTGGGTTGTTTGTCTCAGCATGGTTGGTAAATGTTAATTGCCAGAGATGACCCAAATGTCCACCAATAGCAGTTGATTATATAAATTACAGAGCATTCATGCAACTGAACCCCACAGCTGGTGAACATTGCTTGAAGCTTTTTATATATGACATAGAAATATCTCAATGCTGAACTTTAAGCAAAAACAGCAAAGCATAGAATATATATGATGTTACCATTTATGAAAAGAGAGAGTAGAGAATTTGAACTCTGCATGTGGTTATGAATTTGTTTTGTGTGTGTGGATTGGGGGGTTGTGAGAAGTGGACTCTGTAGGTACCTCTGTGGAGCGAGGGTGTCTAGTCTTCCCTGAGGTCTAAGGTAGTGTACCTTTGTTGTAGGCAGAGTTTCTCCTTGTCCCAGCAGTTGCTCCCAAATAACCACGAA
The DNA here is from genome assembly GCA_902168405.1 of Peromyscus aztecus. NCBI lineage: Eukaryota > Metazoa > Chordata > Mammalia > Rodentia > Cricetidae > Peromyscus > Peromyscus aztecus. The sequence continues at coordinate 16,415 of CABHPQ010000211.1, forward strand.
GAGGTTTAATGTTAATTATAGATGCTCAGCCAATAGCTTAGGCTTGGGTTAAGCTAGCTCTTAGGACTTAAATTAACCCATTTCTATAAATCTGTGTGTTGCCACACGGCTCATGGCTTGATATCTCATTTTGTACTTATCCTGCTATACTGCATCTGGCTGGTGACTCCTCTGACTCCACAATCCTTCCCAGAATTCTCTCTTTCCCAAAAATCCTGCCTAGCCATTGGCCAATCTGCTTTTTTATTAACAATGGGAGCAATATATATTTACAGTCTACACTTTGTTCTTTACTAGTGCCCTTTGCTGAGTATTTCCTTCCAGTAAGCTGAGCCGAGTGAGTGAAAGCTGTTGGGCATTGCCAGTGAACACCCAAGGATCCCTTCCTCAAAAGGACAAGGCGAGGGATGGGCTCTAGTAAGAGGAGCTGGACCTGGAGGCACAGCCTCCGGGCAGCTTAGCCTCTTTCTCCTCTTTCTCACAGGATTCCTGGCTCTTAGGATCTAGATTAGCTAATACAGAAGTGGCTGCTGTTGTACTTCTTAGCCTCATGAGCCTATGTGAGCCTCTTTGTAATTACCCAGCCTCGAAGGTTGTGTTATAGACACAGAAGACAGACTAAGACATCTGCTCATTCTGTCTTGTGTGCACGTCTTTTTGGGCTGAGTTGGTATTCCTGGCTGTGGTCCTTCCTTCTTACATCATGGGAGTCCTCCTCTGGCCCCTGCTATCTGGCATCTCTGAGATGTGTGCCAGGCCATCTTTCTTTCCTCCCTTATCAATGTTTGGTTTCTGCACCCACAAGTGGGCACATCTGCACTTCTATTGACCCTCACTTAGAAGTTTCACCGGAAGCCACAGGCTCCTGACCTGCCCCTCCTGCCCAGACCTGCAGATTCTCCGCTCAAAGAAGCATCTTCCATTATTCATTCAGCTATCACCCCTCTCTCTCCTGTTGTGTTGTTCTTTCGAGACATGGTGTCACTCTGCAGCTTACATGGTTCTGGGACTCAGTATGTAGTCCAGGCTGCCCTCGAACTTGCCTCAGCTTCCCAAGTGCTAGGGTTACCAATGTGGGACACTGTTCCTGGCTTGCTTTCTCCAGTGAAATTTGGCTGAACGTGTCTGATCTTCTGATTCCCCCTCTATTCTCATCCTCTGTTCACAGAACTCTCATGTCACTAATCTTTGCCAATATCACCTTTAAACACAAATTTCATTCGATTTTGTGTTGTGTTTGCTTTGAAAGCAGCTTTCTCAGGATCTCACCTCCAGCTCTTTCATCATTCTCCTGGGTTTGGAGCACCGTCTGGTGTCTTTGAACTGGATATACGATACAATCATGTCCTGGGAAAGCTCTATCTCCATCCCTGCTCAGGCACAGCCCTCTGGTGCTGTCTACTGCACCTTTGATGCTTTCATACTCCTACCTTGGCCCCTAGGCTGGGATCTCCAGATTGGCATCTCCTGGCCTGAGCGAACAAGATGAGCAGGTGGACAGGAGAGGCAGCTGTGTCCACTGAGCCCCGGGACTAGGACACATGGCTGGACACCTCACTGCATTCTGTCACGTGCACAACATATCTGTAACCATCCTGTAGGAAATACACGTCTGTGAACCGCTCTTCAATAGGCGAGAATGTGGGGTATGGGCTATCCCAGATGAGTCCTCAGGTCCTGGTGGGAGAGGCTTTCCTGGGAAGGACATGACACTGGTCAATCAGTGTCTCTGTCATTTCCCTGAAGAGGGCTCTGAACAGCATCCAGTGGCCCCAGCCTCTCCTCTACATCTGCCAAATTGCTTTTTACTACTGACCTAGAGCACAGCCCCAAGTCCCTGAACAAAAATCTTCAGTCTTGCCAAGTTGATCTTTTATTGTTGCTATTAAACATTTATTAAATACTTTGTGCAGAGCCAAAGCCGGGTGAGCTGTACTGTGGGGAGCGAGGGCCATGCTGGTGGTGACCACACCACGAGTCCCTTGTGCACAGGATGACAGGCCATGGTGGAGTCACACATCCAGAGGTGATAAGGAGGGGAATTCAGTAGAGCCCCGGGGGCTGCTGGAGATGTGGCAAGCAGCTGGATAGAGCATAGGTGTCTCCTGGAGGGGCACAGGAGGGCCCTGATGGGGAGAGCTCGGCATGGCTGCCGGTAGGAAATTTTTACAATAGCCATTTTATTTCAGCATCATTTGAGATTAGTAGACAGTGTACACACTTTGTACAGAGCCTCTGGTACCCCACCCTCAGTGTCCCCATGTTGGCATCTCACTGGAGAGCAACAGACAAACTTAGGAAGAGACGAGGGCTCCTCACTGTCAACAACCCTGGGACTTAGTAGGACTCCACAGCTACTTCGATGAATGTGTTATGGGGAGGTTTTAAGAAAGAAAACCAAATGATCCTCTCTTGCAGTGATGTAAGGTCTGCTGTGTCTGGGGAGAGGAGCTCTGGATGGTCATCTCTCCCACACTAGACTCCTGAAGTGGACCAGCTAGCTCACCTTCCAGATCTCATGCCATTTCCCAATGATCCCAAGTATAGCCACTTCTATCGGGGCTTGCTCCGACACCCTCCCGATCGGCGCCCTTTTCTCCCAAACCCTCCCTGTCTTCACAATTCTTCTTCCTTCCCGCCTTCCCCTTCCTGCTACTTCTTCCAGGAACTCATCCCCAATCTTCACTGGGCTGATATGTAGGAGAAGCTGACCATGGTGACCTGTAGACATCCTACAGAGGACCTCTTGGCCAGGGACAACAACTTCAGTGCCAAGGGCCGTTCTGTTGGGGTCACGTGTACTCAGGCTTGCCTCCCAGGACTGGCTGGGATGACTTATCCTCTGGGGCAGAACTCCATTCCCAGGGTAAAGAAAAGCCCAAAGCTACCATCCAACTTGCCACAGTCACGTGGTAATGGGACAGTCACTCTTGGAGCTTCTATGTCTCCATAGCTTCTATATCTCCATGTCTTGCCCAATCCATCCTCTTTCACAGCCCCTGCTGCCTCCTACCTTCTCCGCAATTCTTCTCTGTCTTGAACTTGGAGTTATTCCATGCATAGAGACCCCTGACTCATTTAACTATATTCTGGTGGCCCACACAGCCTGGTCTGTGCTTGGCCAATGCCTTCAGCAGCTTGCACTCACAGCATCCCATCCCAAGTCTCCTCCTCTAGGTTGGGCACTTCTATCTTGAACTCTGATGAAAAGGAGAAAGGCATTGTTGAGTCAGCAGAGAATGGTTGCTGCCCATGGCTAATAACAGACCCACTGGGCTTGCGTGCCAAATAATCCACCTTGTGGCTGTACAGGTCTGTCCAGGGTAGAGGTGTCTGTGGCCCTACCCAGGGCTGGCAGGTCACAGAGGCAGAGGTGAGAGAAGCCACCAGGGGGCACTGTTGGACAGTTCTCGCAGAGCCTGACAGTTTAGGCTACTGCAGCTAAGGGCTGGAATCGAGAGCTGGCAGCTCCCTGATTCTGTCAGATTTCATTTTCCGGAAGTTGCTGGAAGTCCCTGGCTAAGGGGGTATTAAGAGGACATGCCAATGGCTGTGAGGACTTTCCAGAAGTGTGCTTGGGTTCCTCTGGGCTGCACACTGCCCTCGTTGGGGAGCTGGCTGGCCAGAAGGCTGTGTAGAGCTTCAGGACCTTGTCCTGCCTCCTGGAAACAGAGGCCGCCTGTATTTCGTCTGCTCCACTGTTTGGAGGAACAAGGAGAATTGAGGAAGAGAGGCAGGTCACACAGTGTGACCTGGCTGAGAACTCTGCTCTCTAAGCAACCACAGGCAGGAAGCAGGGTGGGGATTTTTTGGCTGCTTCTGCCAGCTCATGGGGGCAATCCTGAGCACAACAGGTGGGTCTTGCAGTGGAGGGACAGCCTCCCCTGGTGCTCAGGTGGAAGCTGACTCTAGTGTCTCCAGGCTAGCCTCCACCTGGGAGACCATGGATCCATATGCACAGGTGAGGCTGGGTCATGGGGTCCCCAGGTCTTACCCGTGTTGCCCCCTGTCTGTCAATATCCCAGATGCTGCTGCTCCAAATGGGCTTGAGGTGGTCTCCAGATGTGAGGAGGAAGGACATGACTCAGAGGTCGGCTGTGCATCCCAGCTTCCAGGAACTGTCATGCAGGAAAGCACGAGAGCCTCACCATTTAGGAAGGTGGGTGTGGAGGGTATCCAAGTTCCATTCTTTATCCATACTGTCACATTTCTAAGAAGTGAGCCCCCAGAGAAAATTTTCACAAGGATTAAGACAATTCAAGCTCCAGGACCAGGGGGATCCTGAAGGCCCCAAAGATTCATACCCCAGCAGGTAGGTCGTAATCGAACGAGACCTTAGCCACTTTGGGCTACAGTTTCCCTAAAACCACTTGCTCGTCTCTTGGCCATCTCTCCCTGAGTGCTTTCACGCTTCGGCCAACTCTCTGCTAAAGCCACACCCTCGGGCTCATCCTGGTAGGCATCACCATCTTCCTCACTTTGGTTTCTTGTCCCTCCCTCATCCCTGGGTTGAGGCTAACTAGAAAGAGTCTGCCCCTCCCAGGGCACACCTGCAACCCCAGGGCAGCCTCTCTTAGGTGCTCACCTGGGCATGAGCTATCTGATGCCGTCTGTGTATCCCTTCCCTTTGTCTGCTCTCCTCAACCTACCTCAGCATTAGCTGTCGAGACCTGCACCAGGTCCAGCCACTGCCCTGTCCACCTGACAAGAGGGACCTGGCCTCTACTCCAGTCGCTTGATATCTTCCAGCTTGTGCCATTACTCCTCTAAGTTTGGTTCATATTTCTAAAGTCTCGTCCCTTGGCACAGGTCCAATCCCCACGGCATCCTGTTCCCTCTTTGGGGTGTCCATGAGTCTAGGAGTTCCACCCAACTTCCACCACCCCGCCCTTCTCTGTCATGTTAACTTGGGAGTTGAGACAGGAATATACTCACGTATGGGCATGCCTAAATGGACGGACTTATGTGTAGTTATGTATGTGTAAACACAGAGGTACTTTTTTATATGTGTGTGTGTATACACATGGATGCATGCTTGTGAGAGGTACACGTGAATCCACGTTCCCATTTATATACATAAATGGGTACATGCATGTATACACATGTAGGTGCATGCTTCTGTATGCTCCCACATGTGGGTGTGTACTTATGCACATGAACATATGTGGGTGTATGATTATGTGTGCATACTCACCACATGTGGTGCTTGTTTGTGTATGTGCATGCATTTGAGTACATGCTTGTGTGTACTCATAAGTGCTCTCTCTTTCCCAGCAAAAATCCCACTGGAATTCCACAGCAACCTCTTCTTGCCTACTTCTTTTCTCCCTCTGCCTTGGTTCCTAGGACTGAGCTCAAACCACCGTGGCATTTCCATGGAAGGCTGAACCACCGGCTCCCTGGAGTGAGGCCCCCTTCCTTCTGCTCCCACTTGCCTGCATTTCCTTGCTGGTGGGCCCCCTGTTCCTGACATGCAATTCCTGCTCACGGCCTCTGTTCCCCTGCCCCCGGCCCCTGTCCACTCCACTGCCCTGCTCATTGCTTAGTGCCTCCCAGTGAGATTGTGACATCTTGCTTGTTTGCTCTGAGACTTACTTCTCCCAGCCTAGTGGTAATTAATTGCTTGTTTCGCCTGGCCTGACTCCTTCCTAATTGTCTGCAAGAGTGACGTCCCCTGGGGACCACCACGCCTCCAGAGGCGCCTTCACTGTGGGTCGGGGCTCACCTTCTTATTCCTTGCACGTCCAGACACCCACTGCCACCAGTGTCTGTCCCCTCCCTCCTAGAGAGCTGCCACCTGCAGCCCCAGCCGGACATGGCCCCTCCCAGCCATCTGTGTTCTGAGGAAAGAGCAGTATTCAATCTGCAAAGAGTCACTCTTAATCTCCTGCTTTTCCTTCCAGAAATAGAGCTCTCGGGTGTGACGGGATCACTAATTCCAACCTAGTCCAGTTCCAAGCCTGGCTCTGTCTGTGGGGTATTAGAATCACATGAGCAGGCCCATGGCAGCGTTGGCTGCTGTCTGTTGGGGTAAAGTGCCCTGCTCTGATGCTTAAAATAAATATGTGTGGGCCTTCTCTGTGCTAGTGGGCTCTTCCCTGTTCCCTGGTTCATTCTCAAAACAACTGTGGGAGAGAGAGGCTGTCCTCACTTTATAGCGACAGAACAGGGGCCCCGAGAGCAAAGATGGCTTTTCAAGGAAGCAGGTGGGCAGAGCCCCTTAGAACATCCTCTGTACTTGGGGGCAGTGGCTCTGCACTCCATGGAGCTGATCCATTAGAGATAATGACCCCAGATGGGGTTCTGTGCCCCTTTTCTGCTTACCTAGATGCCAGACTAAAGATGATTTCTGGGATGCTGGGGCCTCTTTGCACCAACCCTCCTTGTATAGGGTCCCTCCTTGGTCCTCATCAGTACCCAGCGACAGAGGGTATTCTCTGTAAATCTACCTTACCCCTGTGGGTTTTGTAGAGCCTGTCCTGAGGTTCAGGGAAAATGATGGAGTGTCCCTAGGCTTGGACAGTGTGATCTGGTAAGCAAAGCTCACCTCCAGCTGGGAGGTAGTTGGAGGCTATGGTCATGGGCCAGGGCAGGAACTCTCCCTAGAGCTGGTGATGATGCTTCATGCTGATTCTTCAAACTCCATTGGGATGTCTGGGTGCTGTCTTCCATGTCTGTGAGTCTGGGAGCTGTCATCAGTGTCTGTGTGTCTGGGTTTGGTCACTCGTGTCTGTTTGCTGCTGCCATCGTCCTTGTGTCTGGGTGCCGCTGTCAGGGCCAGTGTGTCTGGGTTCTGCCATCAATGTCTGTGTGTGTCGGTGCTGCTGTGAATGTCCGTATGTCTGAGTCCTGCTGTTAGTGTCCGTGTGACACATTTAGGTGACAGGAGCTTGGTGAGACATGCTTGGCAAGCCACAGGCAAGGGGGCAGATGGACAGCAGGGTCTGGTGCCATAGCCCCAGGATAACTCTGCTGTTAGGATTGAGGCTGTCTTCCTGGACACCAGTTCCCACCATCATCTTTTGCCAGGTAGGTAGACACTGGTGATGGGAACACCTTGTCCCATACTGGCTGTCTCTCTCACACCTGCTGTGCTATTAACATGTCTTGTTGCTAGGGCAAGGTGACTGATGAGAGTAACTTAAGGAGTGGCTTATTTTGGCTCAAAGCTTAAGGTCACAGTCTGTCGTGGTGGGGAAGGCATGGTAGCAGAAATGTGAGGTAGCTGGTTACACCCAGTATGAGGCCAGAAAGTTGGTGCTCAGCTCGCTTTTTCCTTTTTATGAGATCCCAGAACCCAGGCCATTGGATGATACTGACCATATTCAGGGTGTGTTTCCTACCTCAGCTTAATGGAGAAATTTCCTCATACTCGTGCTCAAACATTTGTTTCCATAGTGACTAAATCTTATCAAGTTGGTAATCAAGATTAGCCATCACAGCTCCCTTCTCTGCCCTGCCTCCTACCCCAGAGAACACAGGCACTGTCTCTCTTTGAGTTATTCAGCTGCGGTAATTGCCTGGCCAAGGTCTAGCCCTCCCAGGAATCCTAGACACAGATGAGAAGACGCTGCCTTCCCAGAGCTTCCCTGGATGGGCTAGGGTACCAGCTGGGTTGCACCATGGATCAGTGTCCTCCTGCTGGCCAGATCACCTTCCTGATGAATTTCTTGGGGACTTCCTGGTCAGTCATCAGCACACAGTTCATGCCAGGGTGACTGACCCCAGGTAGTCCCCAGAGCAAAACCACCCAAATCACAAGGCAATGTCCTAAAGGTCATCTCATAATGGTGTGTTGCGGCATGAGATTCTGTGGCTCAATGCTGGTCACTGAATCAAATAAAGACTAGGAACCCAGATGGCCAAGAGTCCAATCATAGTGAGGCATACTGACTTCTTTTTTCTTTACTTTACATACCAACCACCGTTTTCCCTCCTTCCTCTCCTCCTGTTCCCTCCCCCACCCCCTTTCTATCCCCCCATCCACTCCTCCCTCTCCATTCAGATGGGGTAAGGTCTTCCTTGGGAATCTACAAAGCATGGCCTATCAAGTTGCAGCAGGACTAAGCTCCTCCCCCCCTGCATCAAGGCTGAACAAGGCATCCCACCACAGGGAATAGGTTTCAAAGAGCCAGCTCATGCATTAGGGACAGGTCTTGGTTCCAAAGCTAGGGGCCTCTGTTTTCTTCTGATGTGGGCTCATGTATCAAAGAGAGTGTCTGGCCAGTCTCCTTACACCTCCCTCGGCTCTTCTTTTTATTCATTCCTCCCTCTTCCTCCTCTTTCCTTTCCTCATTCTCCTCTCTGTATTCCTCTTCTCCTTTTTTTGTCCCCCCCTCCTCCTTTTCCTTCTCTACTTCCTTCAACTGTACATTTCTCTGGTGGCAACCCCAAGGGGCTCTTGAGCTTAGAGCTGATCACACCCCAGAAGCAGTGGCTGAGGATCTGCCTGCTGGAATCAGTCTTTCTCTCCTCACCTGCTCTTCCACGGATGCTGAGTCTAGGACCACCCAGGGCAGCTGCCCTTGTAGTGTCCTTGGCCTTGATAGAGGTGGTCCTGCCCCAGACTTGTACACAGCCTCCATAAACCTCTGAGTTAGGTGGCATAGAACTTTTTCTCTGGATCATAATGTTCCAGGGAAGGGAGACATTTTTCTACCCTTGCTTGGAAGCAAATCCCAGAGATCTGGGTGCTTCGTGTCTTATTGTCAGACTGCTTGCTCTCTGACCCCGTAGCTTCCTTGACTGTTTTTCTGTGTTGGCTGGGAAGCCTGGAAAGTTCTGGGTTGCTAGAGTTTTCCTGCCTGGCCCACGGTCAGGATAAATCTCTTTCACCTGCCAGTTCCACAGCCGCTCAGACCCAACCAAGTAAACACAGAGACTTATATTGCTTACAAACTGTATGGCCGTGGCAGGCTTCTTGCTAACTGTCCTTATAGCTTAAATTAATCCATTTCCATAAATCTATACCTTGCCACATGGCTCGTGGCTTACTGGCATCTTTACATGCTGCTTGTCCTGGCGGTGGCTGGCAGTGACTCCCTCCACCTTCCTGTTCTTTTAATTCTCTCTGTTAGTCCCGCCTATACTTCCTGCCTAGCCACTGGCCAATCAGTGTTTTATTAGCAACACATTTGCCATACAGAACATCCCACAGCAGTTCTGGGTATTCTTTCCTTACTTATTTGACTCCCCACCAGGTTTGGTGACTCCAGGGCCAAGAGGGGCTCAGCTGGTACTAAGCTACAGAGTCTTGAGGTCACTGGCTCATACCCAGTACTCTTGGGGAGCCTTCTGAATGGCCTTCAGGGAAGACCATTCAGATCATACCACTCCAGGAAGGCCTAGTTAGCTGGTCTTCATACCCACATGATTGAACATTACTCTAATTAATTCTTTGCCTGAGCCAGCTCCAGGGAGAGATCTGGGCAGAGGAAGCACCCAGTCCCCTTGGAGCTGGATTAAAGCTCTCTTTGTACAGGGATCTTGCTCAGACTTTAACCCCTCACAGGAAATATGTCTGGGAAGCTCTCCTGGTACTGCCTGCCTCCCTCCCCGAGCTCAGCTCTCTTCCCCTGACTACAGAGCTAGGTAATTTGAAGTTCATTTATTTTCACTGACTTCTGCCCACTCTCCAGCCATTGCTGTGAAATTAACAGGAAAAAATTACAAATTACTAGAAGACAGAGACCTTTAACAGTGAGCACATCACCTTATGCAGGTTTGATAAGCTGAAGACATTAAAAATAGAAGCAACACAGCTCTAGGTAGACTAGTTGTCATGAAATTTTAATAAGCTCCAGCTATAGGCAAAGTTTAATAGCTGGCTAGCCTGAGGCGGGGAGGTCACACCCAGGCCTGTCCTGAGCCACTTTGGGCTTGGTGGCTATCCTGGGTCCATGGCCCCATCCATACACTCCCCCTGGCTCCATCTCAGGCCCTTGTCACCATGAATCCCTCTGTTCCTCTCTCAGGTGCTCCCAGAGGCATCAGGCATTTGCTTATATTTGTCTTAGTTCCTTATGGACATCTTGGGGAGTGGTTGGGGGAAGTTGAATTTTACTTTATAATTAATCAATTATTTATATGTCTGCAGAACTCAGAGCAATAACAGTCATCGGACTCATTAACAAGGCACCCCAAATTTCCTGTACACCCTGGAGGGTGTCAGTCTGAGACTTGTGTCCACCACACTGCCCATCTGTGAATCTGCTTCTGCAGCTCCATCCCCCCCCCCCCCCAGGCAGGTATGCGGGGTCACCTCCATGCTTGTGTGGTGCTTTCAACATCCTGTAGATCCCGAGCCCTGCTGTGGCTTTTCCGAGGAGAGATGGTAACTCCAGGCACGATGGCAGCCCTCCTTTCTGCAGGTGATCACCAGGGATGTTCTAGACAGGTGCTATGAATAACTTCCCATCCTCCAGAGCCAGCTCTTGGGATGAGGGTCTGTCTGCACGTTCATGAATTTTCCATTTAGATGTGGACACTGTCTACTGTGGATAATTTAGGGTTCACCCAAATGTGTGCAGAGCTTCTGGCTGAGATTGGGTGCTGTCAACCCACTGGGTTGATTTTTGAAGGCTTCAGTTGCTCCTGCCCTCCCCTGGCATGATGCAGCACACCTGGAAAGATGACTGAGCTCCTGGAAACCTATTACCTGCTTCTTCCATTCCTTCTTCTTGAAGACTGAGCAACGAAGTAGAGGGGAGCCCCCTGTAGGTTGTCCCTGATACTTGGTCATCTCACCTCTCTTGTAGCCGTTTCTTCAGCATGGAAAGTTCTCAGCACTCTGACCTTAGAAGCCCAGAGAATGATGTCATATACTGAGACAGGTAAATGGGGTGGAGGCAGAATTTGGGCCTGGGTAGTAGAATTTTAAGTTACCTGGGTGTAGCATAATTATGGATCTCAGATGTCAGCCTGATCAGGCTACAGGCCCAGGTGTTTGACCAAACATTATCCTGGTGTCTTCGAGGCTGTTTCTGAATGACACAACATCTCAGCCAATGGTCTGAAGAATGTAGACCAGTGTGAGGGCTCTTATCCAGTTTTCCAGAACCCTGGGCAGAGCTGAAGGGTAAAGGGGGCACATGCACTATGCTGAACTAGTCTTGACATCTGCCTTCTTCAGGACTTTGGTTCAGATTTGATCCACTCTACCTGGTTGCCTTGGCCTCTAGCTTGGAACCTGAAGATCATGGAAACTGGTCTCCAAGGTGGTGTAAACTAGCCCTTTATAAATCTCTTTATGTATATACCTTGTATGACAAAATTGCTAAATGGTCTTATTAATAAAAAAAAAATGGAGCTGGATGTTGGGGTGGAAACTGAGAGATCAGAGAAGCCAGCCATGTTCTTACGGCTAAGAAATCCTCAGCCAAAGAGAAGGCTACTTCCTGTATACTCCCACCTATATCCTTTCTGTGCCCTGCCATCTCACTTCCTCTCTCCACCCAGCTACATCACTTCTTCTTTCCACCCAGCTCTATCACTTCCTGTCTGTCTATACAGACCTCCAGACCTCTGTGATTAACTAGTGCTGGGAATTAAATCATGTGCCACCACACCTGGCTCTGTTCCCAGTGTGGCCTTGAACTCACAGAGATCTGGATGAATCTCTGCCTCCCAAATGCTAGGATTAAAGGCGTGTGCTACCACTGCCTGATCTCTATGTTTACTATAGTGTCTGGCTTTTTTCTTTGATTCTCAGATAAGTTTTATTGAGGTGCACAAATATAATATCACCACAATACCTCCTGCAGGTTCAGCTTCCTTGAAGATCAGAGTCTAACTCTTGGTTATCTGAGCCTTGGCTTGGCTGCCCGGAAAGAGTGTTAAAGAACTATTAAAACTGTGAGGACTCTATGGGGTGAATTAAATGCATAATGGAGCCGTCACCTTTGGGGAGCTAGGGGCAGAGTGCTGTGGTTTGGGTGAAGCTTCTTTCAACAAAGGCTCATATGTTGAAGGTGATTGGATCATGATGACACTAATTCTACCAATGAGTCAATGAACTGTTGAACTCATATCATTCATAGGTAAGCTCTAGATGGAGGAAGTAGGCTACAGGTGCTGGGTGCTTAAGGGGCATTTATACTGGCTAGTTCTATGTCAACTTGACACAAGGTATAGTCATATGAGAGGAGGGAACCTTAATTGAGAAAATGCCTCTTTAAGATCAGATTGTAGGCAAATCTGTTGAATATTTTCTTAATAGAGATTGATATGGGAGGGCTCAGCCCATGGTGGGTGGTACTACCCCTCGGCTGGTGGTCTTGGGTTCTACAAGAAAGCGAGATGATCAAGTCATGAGGAGCAAGCAAATAAGCAGCACTCTTCCATGGCCTCTGCATCAGCCCCTGACTCCAGGTTCCTGCTCTGCTTGAATTGCTGCTCTGACTTCCTCCAGTGCTGAACAGCGATGTGGAAGTATGAGCAAAATGAACTATTTCCCAACTTGCTTTTGGCCATGGTGTTTCACTGAAGCAATAGTAACCCCTAAGACAGGTACCATGTCCTTTCTTTCTCCATGCTCTTCTGCCTTGCTGAGAGACTAAAAGCCATAGGGTACCTCTCTTAAATTGTTTACCTTGGGCATTTTGTCATAGCACTTAATTGCTAATTGATACACTGTGGGTTGACCAAAATATGTTGACTAGTCCAATTATTTGCTTTAGCGAAACCAAACCAAACAAAACACATCACGGTTTTATAATAACATTGTTCTAAATGTCCAGCCCTCCCTGGATAAGACTATCCTAAAAGGACCTTACATGCAGATGAGCAGGAACTGAATATCTTGAAGTTTGTCTGGGAACTTTGTGGTTTCAAAAAATGATGGGTAACCAGAGTAAGATGCTCATGTGCTCCCTGGGTCCCCCAAAAAGGACAACCAGGATGGAGCCTGTCATTGTGGGTGCCCTTGCTCAAGAACTTTGCAGACTCCCACTCCTCACTTGGCACTGGGATGATCAAAGGTAAGACAAAAGAAAATGTTTTACAATCACACAAGGTCAGAAATTATATGGCAGAGACCTGCTGAGGAGAATGTGTTTTGATCAATGATTCACAAGTCTGTAGGAAACAGAAAGGAATAACAAGTTCCTTCCCCAGGAGAGACTGCATAATGCAGCAGAGCCCTGGAGGGATGCTCCTGCCCTGGAGGGATGCTCTGTCTCAGCACCGGACAGCTCAGGAGACACTCTACCCATATGCCTGCCACATTCATGTCTGTGTACTGACCACCCAGATAGACGTGGTTTTCCATGAGTTGGGCATCGTGTCCCTGTTCTAGTAAATTTACTATTTAGCTCCTCAAAAGTTGGAGACTCCCTCCTGGCAGGTGAACCCCCCTCCCCCACCAGGGACCATGGAATAATCAAGGAAAAGGTAGTGAAGGGTTTCAAGATAAGCTGATTTTACCCTGTGTCCAGGCAGAGAGGCCAGAATGGGAAAGGCCAATGCGATGACTAATTTTGATTAACGTGATTGGATTTGGGATTACCAAGGAGACACACCTGTGAGTGCTTCCCGGGGGTGGGGGGTGGGGGTCGGTGGGGGTGGGGGGATGGTGGTCAGCTGAGGAGAGAAGACCCACCCTGTGAGCAGGAAACACCATCCTACAATGTCACCTGGGGACCCAGACTGAATAAGCAGGAAAGAAGGCCGAAACCAACTGGGTATCAACATTCACCTCCCTCGGCTTCCTGACTGTTTACACAGTGTAACCAGCTGCCTCATAACCCCTTCACCATATTTTCCCCACCATGATGGACTATGTCTCCCCCAACTGTGGGTAAAAACAAACCTTCTATGAGTCGCTTTTCTCCGGCATTTTGTAACAGCATGAGAATAGTAACTAATACAGTCAACAGTGAAGAAATCAGAGCCCGCAGGGAGAGACTTCAGAGTGCTGAGGAGTCAGCCTGGCAAGCGTGCAGCTGAGATGAAGAAATGGAAGTCCCCAGGCCAGACTTCTCGGCAGTCCCGGCTTCCATGACGGGGTGCCCACTTTTGAGAGCGGCCTTGGTAGCTGCTATCTTGTGTGTGCTAATCCTACTTCTCTGAACTGCTGCCGAGATTTTATGACCAGGAAGAAGTTGTTCTCGTGCAAGAGGATGTCGAGTAATGCCATCTCTCATCCAGGACTTGGTGGGACTTTCGCTGTTGCTGTTTTTCTAACCCTAGAAGTTGTTTCTTCTTTATTGAAGGAAAAAAAAAAAACAAAGCAAAACAAATCAAAAATACCACCTGTGCAGCTGCTGGTTGGAAGACTCTCTGAAGAGTCTAGACCAGTGGTTCTCAGTCTTCCTAATGCTGTGACCCTTTATACAGTTCATCATATTGCGGTGACCTCCCTGCCCGTAAAATTTTTTGTTGCTGCTTCATAACTGTAATTTAACAACTGTTATGAATCATAATGTAAATATCTGATATGCAGGATATCTAGTATAAGACCCCTATGAAAAGGGGTGGCAAGCCATAGCTTGAGAGCCATGGGTCTAGAGTAACCTTGAATAACTCTGGGATTTGAAAATTGAGAGGCCTCAGCCTCCCAAATCCCCTGAAGGGAGATTTAGAGATTCCCAGGCCTGAGTCCACTTCTAGAAATCTAGAATGAGACTTTGTAGGAAAAATGTCCAGATGGAAGAATTTAAAGTAATATAAGATATGGCTCTGCAGCTACATTTGTTATTTTTGCAGGGGTACTGGGTTTAGCTCCCAGCACCCACATGATGGCTCACAACCATCCATAACTCCAGTTCTAAGGGATCCAATGTCCTCTTGTGACCTTTGTGGCACCAGACATACGCATGGTGTGCAGACCATGCATGCAGACAAAGCATCCTTACACATAAAATAGAATAAATCTAGAAGTAGAAGAACGTAGGTAGATTTTAGCCCTTCGAGGAGGAGGAGCTTGATTTTTACTGTGGGTGTGGGTTAGAGTTGTTGGCTCTTTTGCGGGGAGAATCCATCAGTTATGTGTGATGTCGAATGCAACAGACAAGAAGGGTGGGCACTTCACCTCCCAAGGCTGCACCCCTCTGATGATGAGAAAACACGAGGGACATTTGGTGCTCACCCAGCTTAGGGGAACTGAGGAGAAAGGACAACTAAAGGCAACTTGGAGTCCAGGATGGGAGCCTTGTTAGGAAATGGGACATTAGTGGCGAAACTCAGGAGAGCCATCTAAACGCCGTCATTTTGATTGGATTGAGAAGTGCCTGGTAGGTTAGTGTCTTAGTTAGGCTTTTATTGCTGTGAAGTGACACCATGACCACATCAACTCTTTTTTTGTTTTCTTTTGTTTTTGTTTTTTTTTCCCAAGACAGGGTTTCTCTGTGTAGTTTGGTGCCTGTCCTGGATCTTGCTCTGTAGACCAGGCTGGCCTCGAACTCACAGAGATCCACCTGGCTCTGCCTCCCAAGTGCTGGGATTAAAGGTGTGCATCACCACTGCCCAGCCACATCAACTCTTATAAGGAAAACATTTCATTGGGGTGGTTCGCTTACAGTTTCAGAGGTTCAGTCCATTATCATCACAGTGGGGAGCATGACAGCATGCAGGTGGATGCGGTGTTGGAGTTGAGAGTCCTACATCTTGACTCAGAGGCAACAGGAAGTTGACTGACTGTCACAGTGAGTGAATCTTGAGAAAAGAGAAGTTAAAGTCCTCTCCCACAGTGACACACTTCCTCCAACAAGGCCACACCTTCTAATAGTGCCACTCCCTTTGGGGGGCCATTTTCTTTCAAACCACCACAGTTAGTAAAGTGAACCTCTGGTTATGGAGATCATTGACAGTTACCTAAGATGAAGATCTGTCCCAAATGTGAGTGACAGCATCTTGTGGGCTGGGGACACTGACGTAATAAAAAAAAAAAAAAAGAAAAAGGAGAAAGTGAGCCCAGTGTAAGCGTTTATCTCTGTTCCTGGTCTGCCTAGATGTGAGTGTTCTGCTCCAGCTGCCACAGAACGATCTGACACCACACCTTCTCCATTATGACCTCAAACCAAGAGCCCAAATCTGTCTCCTTTCAGCTGGTTCACATATGGCATCACATATGACAGCTATAAAGAATGTAACTGCCATTGAAGGACTGAGACCTTTGAAACCATGAGACAAAGTAAATCCCCCCACAGCAAAGATGCTGTCTTGGGAATTGGGTCCCGGGGATGCAGGGAGTCCAGCGCTGCTCTATGGCTAGGACTTCAGTGGTCTGTTGAAGTGAAGTGGCAAGAGTGAGCACGTTTACTGTGGACCAGGTCATAGGGAGAAAGTTTCAACTTTCCCAACTTTATGCTGGAAACAAGTAGGTGGAAAATTCCACTTGTGAGATTGACGGCGGGCATTGCATGCACAGCCTTCATGGTCTATGCCTACCTTTTTGTGATTGAGAATTAAAATTAGAAATGGATGTTGAACTTATCAAATGCCTTTTGTGTGACTATTGAGATAATCATATTTTTTTTAATGTGTGTACCACTGATTTGCATGTGTTTAACCATCCTTGCATTCTAGGAATAGCCACCCCTGTGCATGATCCTTTTAATGTGCAGCTGACCATGATTTTCTTATATCTTGCTGAGGATTTTTGGCATGTATGTTGCTGTAGTTTTCATTCCTGGAGAGTCTTGGGTTTGGGTACCAAATACTGTTGTCTTTGAGAGGGCTACCATCTCTTCTATTTTTAGAAACATTTAAGGAGGATTGATATTGATTCTTTGAAGTTTGCAGAATGCACTCATGAGGGCATCTGGCCCAGGGCTTGTCTTTGGTGGCAGTTTTACTTTATTGATTTAATCTCACTTGTTACTGGTCTAGCTGTCTTTCTGTTTCTTCTTGATTAAGGTTTGGCCAGTTGTGCGTTCCTAGGAAATTATTCATTTCTTTGGGTTATCCAGTTTATTTGATGTCTCGTTGTTCACAACAGTCTCTTGTGATTTTTTTTAAAGTGCTATGAGTTATCTTCTGTTATGTTTCCACTTTCATGGCTGATTTTTACCTACAAGCATTTCCTTTCTTGTTCTAGTTTTGGGCTTCACCATTTTAACATGACATGCCGACATTTTTGTCTCTTGAGACAATGTTTGCCCAGACGTTTCTCATTTGATGTCTATATGGCGTGCCGCCTGCCTTCTTTTAGATACCAATCTCACAAGTGGAATTTTCCACCTACTTGTTTCCAGCAGAGGCCTGTTTTTAAACGTATCATGGGTTTCTTGTAGACAGTGTATTGCTGGATGTTGAATTATGTAGTCTGTTCAGAATCTAGTTTAATCCATCTGATTTGAAATACTTACTAATAGATGAATACACGCTGTGGCTCCCTTGCCCATTGTTTCTATTTTATAGTGATTGCACCCTTTGCCCGTCTTATATAGCACAGCTATGTCATGTGACAAGCTTTGAATAGTTTGCATAGATTCTTGCTGTTTATATGCTGCATGTCTGTTGTAGACTTTTTCTTGTGTTCATCTTGAGGTTTGTACATTAACACCTATTTTTTATTACACTTGTGTGTGTGTGTCTGTGTGTGTGTTTGTATGTGTACGTGAGTGCAAAAATGTGCCATAGTACGTGTGTGGAGGTCAGAGAACAACTTGTGATAATTAGTTCTCTTCTTCTACCATGTAGGTCCCAAGGATTGAACTTGAGTTGTCAGACTGGCGGCATGCGTTTTTATCTGCTGAACCATCTTACCCGCCCCATAAACATTTGTTTTTAAGTTCATATTTATTTAATCTAGCTACCTACAATTCTGACTCCTCACTCTTGTATCTTATGTTCTTGTAATGCAGGTCAGTTCCTTTTGTATTGTGTATCTATGTATATGTTTGTATACGTCATCATGTACATTAGGGTTAAGAGTCAGGTCACTCCATCATTATAGTCCTGTTATTCTGAACTGATATTTATAGTCAGTTCCTGTACCCTGTGAGACCTAAGTTGTCACATAACTTTACATTGCTCTGTAGCATAGTGTAACTTCAGTGTGAAGACAGCCTGACAGCCATTTGTAAGGCAGCTGGAACAGCGATGAGCTCACACAGGTGTGATCTCAGGAGGACTGCTCCTCTTCAATTTTTTTTAAAAATTCATTTATTTTATGTGTTTGAGTGTTTTATTCCTGTATGTATGTGTTTGCATTATGTACATGTCTGATTCCTGCAGAGGTCAGAAGAAAGTATTGGACCTGCTGGAACTGAAGTTATTGATGTTTGTGACCCACTATGTCAACGCTGGGAACATAATCTGGGTCCTCTGTGAGAGCAGCAAGTGCTTTTAAACATTGAGCCATTTCTCCAGCCCAACTACTCTTTTTCAATAAATTATTTTAAGCGGATAATGTTTCTGGAGATAGACAGTCTGACCCTTCTCCCCAGTACTTTTTCATTCTATTTCCTGCCTTTTCTTGCTTGCAAAGTTTCTGTTCAGAAATTAGCTGATAGTCTTCTGAGGGTCCCCTGATACACAGTGAATCAATTTCCCTTTGAAAATTCTTTCTGTCCTTGACTCGTCACAGTTTAACTATGGCATGTCTAGATATAGGTTTCTTTTGGTTATTGCTATATAGAGGCTTCTGGAATTAATAAATTTAAATGCCTGATTCCTTCTCAAGATTTGAGGCATTTGGAGCTACTATTTATATCAATAGGATTTCAGTAACTTTCTCTTAGCATGAATATGTATGCATGTATGTACACTTAGGGATTCGTGAGTACACATGCATTTATGTAGAGGTCAGATGTCAATGTTGGGTGTCTTACTCAATTACTTTCCACCTTACAATTTTTTATTAGATTTTATTTCATTTTCATGTGTATAGGTGTTTTGCCTGCTTATAGGTCTGTATATCACACACATACAATGCCCAGAGAGATCAGAAGAGGACATTTGATCTCCTGGAACTGGAGTTACAGATGGTTTTAGGCCACTGTGTGGCTTCTGGGGACTGAACCCATGTCCTCTGGACATACTTTTACCACTGAGACATCTCTCTAGCTCCCTACCTTACTTTATTTTTGAGACAGGGTCTTTCACTGAGTCTTAAGTACACTGGTTCAGGTAGACTACCCAACCAGGAAACTGCAGGGCTCCTCTGTCTTGTCAGTGTGGGGACTACTGATGCCTGCTGCCATGCCCAGCTTTTTATGAGGGTTCTTGAAGTTCGAACTCAGATTTTATGCTCTCACAGCAGGCACTTTGATGACTGAGCCAGTTTTCTCTCTTGTATCTCCTTTTGGAAGTCACATACTGTGTATATTATTTGGCTCATCGATGACCTATCAGTCCTATTGGCTTTTTATGCTCTCTGTCAATATCTTTTTCTGCCCTGACAAATTTCTGATTTGAAATTTGGCATATTCAGGCAGCAGTTGGAGCTCTCTTGCATTTTTCCGCTTGTTCAGCTGTTGCAGGGCTCTCTCTTTTTATCTCTGCTGCATTTTTCATTTCATTCATTGTATTTTTGAGCTCTAGAATTTCTGATGGGTTCTACTTATAATTTGTACTTTTTTTGTTAAAATTCTCCTTTTGTCCATGCACTTTTGATTTTCTTGACCTCGAAGCTACACTCACACCTGACTTTGCAGGCTGGATTTACAGGAAGGGCTTTTACCATGGGTGGGTGTGAGAGTACAGAGGTGGGTGTACCCTGGAATGGGACGCTCCAAATCCAGGGAGGCCAAGATTGGGGCAACTGCATCCATGTAGATTCTTGTGAAGATCATGATATTCATGTGAGCCAAAGCTGTGGGCATCTGCTGTGGAAGCAAGGGTTCCTGAGTTATTGCTGCTCTCCTTGGCTCTTTGGTCTTGTTCAGGGAGCATATGGCAGCATGATCTCCAGGTAGATCTATTGGCAGATGTCAGCATAAGCTGAGGGTCAAGTTAGTAGTGACTACATGGGTCCTGCTGGTGAAAACAGCTGAAGTTTTCTTGATCCCCTCTACCCCAAAGGGCTAAGGGTTTTCTTTCAGTACATAGCTATGCTGGCTGGGGCCCTGTGACCATACAGCAGAGCACTTTCTGTACTTTTTACGCAGTCACTGAAAACGTGTTGTGTTCCATGGGTTGCTGCAGCTTCTTTACTGACTCTGAACTCAGCCAGAGTGATGCAGTTGTTTAATTGGAGTCTCTGGGGGATGAGTGTTAGGACCTTCTAGCCGATCATCTCACTGACCTACATCTTCTGAACCAATCTCACTAAACTTGTGTTTGTACACTCACACATCCAGAGAAGGCATGGTGTGGGAGACTGATGTTCTCTTGCTGTTTGTGTGTGTGTGTGTGTGTGTGTGTGTGTGTGTGTGTATGTGTGTGTAGGAAAGTGGGATGTGGCAGAAGTCGCAAAGCAAAGGGGAGGACTCTGCTCTTTAGTAGGGACTCCTTGGGTCTTGGACTAACTGAGCACTTGCCACTCAACTTTTAGCCCTAGAGTGGACATCGCTATCACCTCTTTAAAAATTCCAGGACAAATATCTGGACATAGCCAGCTTCTGATCAATGGTGCAGAGTGAATGAGTGAGTGTGACCTTTGGAACTCTGTGTGATGCTCCTTATAGACCAGTAATGACTTTGGTTGCTCCTCAACACACTGAAGAACTGAGAAAGGCAAAGCTCCACACTCTGGTCCCTTCCTTCTGGAGACCAAGAGGCTGTCTGTGCCTGTAATTGGCTCAGGTGAGGAGGGAGGTATCTGGGAACATAGTGATGTCATTACCTGCCTGACAGCACATGGCCACCTCTCTGTCTATCAAGCAGGCCTGATGAAATAGGCCAGGCATGGAGTGGAGCCTAGTAAGTGGCCTTGGCATCATCACCAAGCAGGAGTGCTTATGAGCCAACCCCTCCTGGATCCAGCTACATGCTCCTCATTGATGTTTTAACTCTGCTTGGTGGCCAGCATACCTCCCCACCTGAGCATACCTCCTGAGCCAGGCCCTCCCTGGTAGAGTTCCTCTATGAAGGCACCTTTCTTCAATGCCAACTGTTCTCAGCTGCCTGCTAACTAGGCTCCAGGTTCCCACATGTGATCTTTAGCCTATTTCTCATGCACTCACCCACAGGCATGCAGGGCCAGCTGCTCATCACAGAAGGCACCCCCCTTGGAGTTGCTCTCTCTATTAGAGGAGCCTTTTCCCCAGGACTGCTTTGTGTCAGCACTTTCATATTCAGCTTCCAAGGCACAAGGATTAAATTGGATTTCTGCTCTTCCTGGAGATGGAAGAGGGGCAGGCTTTCTCTCCAGGCATCTCTGCCTCAAAGGTCCAACGCAGCCTTCAATCCTTGCTTGTTGGTAACCCCATGGGGAGGGACCATTAGCAGGGCAACTGTTCAAGCTGAAGTTATTGCACCCCCCACAATTCCCCTTCCTGTCTGCACAGGAAGCTGAGCCAGTTTAATGCCTAAGAATGTGAGGACCAGTATTCTTGGAAAACCAAAGAGTTTGGCATGGCGGTGGCTAAGTGAGCTCCCATGAGCAGAATTGTACACTGCTGTTAGCTCCAGATGCCAACAGCAGTCTAAGCTTGCAAAGTAAAGTGGACCAGGACGCCCAGGTCTTCTTCATGGTCCCCAAGTTGGCATCTCCCTTCCTGGATGACTCTTCTCTTTTTCTTTCTACAGGGGGCAAAAGGGAAAGACCTTGGATTGGGCTGTTTTGAAAAGTGTAGAGACAGTGCCAGAGGTCCTGCAATCTACCAGCCCATTGGTCTCAAACTGCCAGGGCCCAGATGTGACTGAAGGCTCTTGAGATGAAGTCATCCTAGATGTAGTTAAGTGTCCATTTAAAAAGGGGAAAAGGGTTGGGAGAGATGGGTCGATGTTTAAGAGTGTGTACTGCTCTTGCAGAGGCTATGAGTTCAATTACCAGCACCCATGTAGGGTGGCTCACAACCATCTGTAACTCCAGCTCCAGTGGGATCTGATATCTCTGGCCTCCATGGTCACTTATGTGTGTGTGTGTGTGTGTGTGTTGTGTGTGTGTGACGATTAAAGATAAAACTAAATCTTTAAGAACCAAAAAGAAGAGGATAAGACAGACACAGGTACTAGAAAGAGGACATATAAAGATAAAGGAGAGGCAAAGTGGTGGGATCACGAGACAATGATGCCTGAAGCCACCACAGTTGGAAGAGGCAGGAAGGGCTTTCCCCTTGAGGCTCTGGAGTTGGCACAGTCTGCTGATGCTTAGATATGTTTATCTAAATCTAAGTGCATACCTTCCTGCTGTTGAGATGCCCCGACTGTGGCTCAGCACATCCCAAGGAACTCTGCAAGTTCAGGCATGGGAACAAGAGGATGCTGAAAGGAGAGAGTCTCAGGGGATGGGTGGCCTTGCTTCTTCCCACCATAGGCTGTATGGGTGAGCTTATGTATCCTGGGTTGCATGAGGGCCTTTCACTCGGTTGTATGAGGGGTGTGTGGCTGAAGGTTGCTTGTTGTCAGGATATTTTTGTTGTTGTCACAGCAACAGAAATGAAACTAGAACAAAGTTCACAGGCCCATCCAAGGGAAGATGGTTCTCATCAAAGGACGGTTCACTGGACCTTGTGCTCTATGATCTGCTTCAGGGCTGGAGCATGTCTTTTCATATTAGCTAGCATTAGCTTTTGCCTTAGTGTGGTAGTTTGAATGAGAATGACCCCCATAGGCTCACATATTTGAACACTTGGTTCTTAGTTGAACTATATGGGCTTTGTTGAAGAATGTGTATCACTTTGTTGGGGGTAGGCTTAAGGTTTCCAGCAAACACCAAACCCAGTCTCTCTCTCTCTCTCTTTCTCTCTCTCCCTCTCTCCCTCTCTCCCTCTCTCCCTCTCTCCCTCTCTCTTTTTCTCATCTGCCTGATACCTGTGGATTGGAGTGTAAGCTACTGCTCCAGCATCATGCCTGCCTATCATCATACTCCCCAGTCATGACGGTCATAGACTAACTCTCCGAAACTATAAGCAAGCCCTCAACTAAATACCTTCCTTTATAAGTTGCCTGGGTCCCGGAATCTCCTCACAGCAACAGAACAATAACTAAGACACCTCTCCACACTCCTCCTGGCAGCAGTCAGCCAGAAAGGTTCTTGGTGACACATCGCCTCAAGGACTTTCGGTTGAGAGAAGAATCAGCCTGCAGTTTCTGGCTCTTCTGTCTCAACAAAAGGAAGGAAGGAGAAAACTGGACCTATAGGGAATTAAAAGTGGTAAAGAGGGAGAGCCCAGGAAAGGCAAATGGCGAGGAGTTTGGAGCCTCCACTGCGTGGGTTCTGTGCCCTGCTCCAGGGCACTACCACCCAGAGTCGCTAAAAGCAAGGGTATGTAAATGGAGCACACAAGGGATCCATGATCCAGGGCTAGGTTGCTGTGGCTCCCAAAGTTACAAAAACTGCAGGAGGTCATGGCCACCTTAGAACAAGGGAGGAAGATGCACAGAGAAGATGCTTTGCATCTCCCAGCTCCTAGAAAATGCCAGGGACCAAATAATAGGAGTAAAAATGACTATAAAAGACCTGAAATGTGAAGATGGAGAATCCTTGGACGAGCCCCAACAACAGGGAGGCTCAGTGTAAATTGGCATCAGTAGGCTGGCTCAGGCAGGAAATGCCAGCTCCTGCCCTGGGAGACATGAGCCCATTATGGACCTCAACCTCCTTCCAGTGCTTAAAGAGGGGCAGCATGACCTTCATTTTAGGGTCTCACCTAGCCTAGTATGGGATTTCTGGGCTGACACTCCCAAGGGTGAGCCGTCCTTCTCAGAACTACAGGTGTTATTACTAGGTTCTCTTATTTTCTCATCTTGAAACAGGCCTCCTAGGTCGTGCAATCCCAGATAATCCCATCTCAAAGTCTCTTTGTTCTGTTCACCTGTCTCCAACAGACAGGAACACCCTGAAAAGTATTGCCCAGATAGACAGCCCCACATCTCAAGAGTAGCCAAGCCCTTCTTTGCCTCTTCTCTCAGACATTATGGATGAACTATCCAGCTTCTTACTGCCTTCCCTGCAGCCAGAGCTGAGCTTGCCTTTGTTTGAGAAATAGGTCATTTTGCTGGGCCCTCTGGGCCACCAGCGGTTGGTGATCACTTGATCAGAGAGATTAATTTGACTTGAAGAAAAATAATTTGCTTGAATGTTCCCACCCAGGACGGGAAGTGTAATGAGCAAGGAAGGTCACCTTGAACTGCGTCCCCCCCATGCATCATAACAATCAGCAACTAGGACAACGTGGCAGAGGGCACATGCTGGTCCCCGGCTCTGTCCTTTGATATCCTGGTGGCAGAAAGTCAGGCCTGAGCATGGCTTGCTAATGACAAGAGAGTCATACTACCTTCTTGAGTTTTTCAAATTACCTTTAATTATGCAGTAAGTTTAGATTTATTAAAACAAATTACAAAGATAGCCCAAAAATGGTTCCACATTCCACACGCTGTTTCTGTTATTACCATTTTTTTTTTTTCTGAGACAGGATCTCATTCTGTACTCTGTATTGGCCTCAACCCATGGCATTCCTCTTTCCTCAGTATTCCATGTTCTGGGATTACAGGAATGAGCAACCATGCTTGACTTACCATCTTATATTAGTATGGTGCATATGATACAATTAAAGGTCCAGTCTCAATGCATGCCAACAAACTACGACCAGTTTATTCATGTTTCCATTGTTTTAATCTATTGTTACATTTTTTGGTTCCATTCTGTCCTATGACATCTGTGGCCTTATGGTTACCCAAAGAATGGGCTCTGTGTTTGCTTCCTTGGAACTTTCCCCAAATATCAAGCAGGGCAGAAATGTTGCAGAAGGTTGCTCAGGGGACCTACGAGCTAGGACTGTTATTTTATGGATCCCTGAAGATGGACACATTGCTAGTCTCTATAGTTGTCAGGACATCTCCTTAGATGCCCCTAAGCAGGGACAAACTCCTTTTTTTTTATGACCTTCGCAGCTTGAGGTTGCTGGCCTGGTAATTTGTCAACTGTGCCTCAGTGACTATTGTGTTTCCTCATGGGTAGCCTGGCACTGAAGACTATTGGAAGGAAGACTTCATAGCTGAAGGAGAATCTCGTGTCACAGGGTCAAGCTATCATCAACTCAGAGTGGTTTCTATTGGCCTGGACCACCCTATGGGAGTGCTCAGGTTCCTCCAGAACAGCCAAGACTCTCTTACACTGCTCCTAGGTTCATTCAACAGTGAGCAGGAAAATCTCCATGGACATCCACACCCAGCAGTGGGGAGTTCCAGGCACCCCTTCTATTGCACAGACCTTGAATGCCTCTGCATGGAAAACCTACTTCTACATCCATTTGTTTGGTTCATCCTTTGTTTCTTTGGGTGTGACCTCTTGGAGATTTAGTTACAGTGAGGCTTGTCTATGTGAATCGAATTTTCCCAGCTTGGACTTTCCTGGATTTTCCTACTGGTGTCTCGGTCTCCTTGCTTGCTCCCATCACTTGGTTTTTGAGCAATTCCTTAGTTCTCTATAGGAGGTCCCTTGGTCGTGTTTTCTATCTCCTGCTGCAGCGCTAGAAGGGGATGCTTCTCTCCAGACCCTGAGTCTGGCTACTGTGGTGGAGCTGGGAGCAATGCTGGGCACTGGTGCTCAAGGTTGCTGAGATCTTGTCTTTAGGCTTTCACAGGAGGGAGGGCTTGGGGACATATGTATGTATCTGTGTCTATGGATGTCCCACATGGAACCATCTGCACCTGTTCTGAGCCTCATCCAGGTCCTTCTGATTTCTGCAGCTCTACTCTCTGTTTCTTGGATTATCTTGGCCTCATCTTGCATTGCTCTTTAACTCAGGCCCATACTGAGGAGCTCAGCCCAACTACCTCCATCCTTTCTATTTGCTTGTTACTCTCTTCTATGTGTGTTCAGTGGCTTCAGAATTCCTAGCTAACACTCTGGTGAATAACAACTTGAGCATTACTGCTTTTAGATTTAAATAAAAGAAAAAATGATGATAAAATGAAGAAGTGATTCATCTGGGAATTCTGTAGGAAGCTGTTGCAGGGCCATTCTCTTTACTAGACATTCTGAATTACAATTAAGAGAGAAGAAACTGGCAAAGTATGTGCTTTCCTGTAAAGTTTCCCAAGCAGCCTATGTTTATCTCTGAGACAATGGAGCCATGGTTGGACAGTGCAGAGGCGGGAGGAGTGCCTGGGCACGGAAAATCTCCACAGCCATTGCTGTGTGTGAGGTGACATCTGGCTCCTAGGTACCCTGGAACTCTTCACTGTCATTCAGAGCTGGAAGGTGCTGAGAACCGCTGCATGAGAAAATTGAAACCAGGCCTTTCCCCCAGTAGGCGCTGATACAGTCTGTGGCCCTGACTATGCCCCTCCCCCATCCCTGATCTCCCTGGCCACAAGACCTCTTCCTTCTGAGAACTGCTTTTGCAGCCTGTAGTCTTCCCTCCCACAGCCTCTCCCCACGTTTACTTCAAAGTCGGTTTCCTCTTATTTCCCCAAGGTCCCCTTGAAATCAACTCTCTCTGCTGTCCAAATTGGCAGAGACAGAAAGAAAACGTGTTTTTCTTCCTCGATTGAACTGCAGCTTCTTCAGAGGCTGTCCCTGAACCGGTGTTCCCCTGTGTCTAGCTGGGTTTCAGAGGGATCCTGAGGGGGTGAAGGTCAAAGGGGTGAAGGTCACGCTGCTGGGGGTGCTGGGAAGGGCCTCACTGGCAGAGCAGGCTGAGGCTGGCTGGATCTCACACCCCTGAGCTTAAGAGGGAAAAAGAAGGTTCTAAATTTGGGACTTTTACAGATCCACATGGACTTTCTTAATGGAGTATTCTAGAAAATCCATGCAGACTGAAAGACTTGCAGCACCAGGATTCATCCCCAGCCCCTGATTTGTAAAGAGAGACAGAAATCAGCTGTCCTACTGAATACTTAAATTAGTAGAAGGGAAAGAGGGCCAGGTGTGTGCAAAGCTGAACAGTAGCATTGCAGTATGCTCACAGGAGGCAGGAGCCTACACTGTGTTACAATACGGCATGTGTATAGGAGCCCAGTGTGTGCACAGTGTGGCAACAGGAGCTGAGTAGGAGCACTGTGTGGTGACATGGTGCATACACAGGAGCTAGATGCATGCATTGTGGGGCAATACACTGCAGCTGTGAGGAAGAGTGAGATGGGGAATAAGTAGGAGCCCCTATCATAGGGTAGACACCTCATCTGCAGAACAAGGATGGAGGAAAGGGGTCTTCAATCAACAGGAAGGGATGTACAATTCCTAAGTTGTGGTGGAAGTGGGGAAAAGGATCACATCCAGTTGGAATGTACCCATTATACCAGTAGCCCTGATGGATATCTCAGGAGTCTGGCAACCTGAGATCCCTAAAATTCCCTGGGGAAGTAAGACTGACACTTGTTATTATCCTAGACTCTTTGTACCTGCAAGAGGGTTAGTGCTTCACAGACAACTCTTCTAGGAGTTTCTATGTCCTTTCCAGCAAGAGGCTGCTGCGGGTGGGTATGGCCTGAACTACAACTTGGACTCCGTTCTATCAGTGACTGCTGAGGTGTCAGAGCTACACCTTCTGGTTATAGTGGTATCTGCTATTACATTCATTTGCAATTTCATAAGAACACAAAGTTGGCAGGTCCAGTCCTATGGTGGCACATGCATGCAGAACTGTCTAGAACCACACATGCCTTTCTAGCATCCCAGACTCAGAACTCCACACCTTGGCCCGTTTCTGTTTGTTTTCTTTATGACCACCTCCTTCTTTCTCTCCAAACATGTCATCTTTGCACTGGAGAATAGTTTGCTCAGTGGATCCTGGTAGTGGGCTCATGGGAAGGTATCTTCCTTCTTCATGACATTATCTCCTTAGTTGGTGCCACCAATCGGCTGATTGTCTGTGAGTCATCTTCTCCCAGACCACAAATATGACTTTCAACTTGGCAGCAGGGGGTACGACTCACCTGGGAATGAAGGAGTGGCCAGGTGCCTTCTCCAAAGCCCAATGTCTTTCCCTGCCCATCTCACCTTGTTTTATGACCTATGAATGAGATGATGTAAATTTGGTCCACCTGTGGTAGAGATCAGATACCTGTCCCTCGAGTTAAACTCAGGTGGCGTGTCACCAGTTTCTGCACTGAGTCCACATAACTCTGAAGTCATAGGTCTGGGAGGGTCTCAATTATTTGGTCAGAGCTGGCTATTAGGAAGCTGGCATTATGGTTAATGTGGCCATGTGCCACATCTCTCTTAGCTATGTTTGGGTGGCCTTTTGGCCATGGTTAATGGGAGTAGGTTAGAGGCTGAAGAAGAGAATCTTCTAGAGGACCCAGCTCCAAGGAGGGAGCCCTTAGAGAGACCAAGGAGTCATAGATCACAAGAAGGGACTTGAAGACATGTCTCTTGCTTGAGGACAAGATCTGCTCAAATGAAGCAACTATGAGGGGGAGAGAATGGTGAAGACGAAATTCACCCCAACCTCTGTGGTTTGCTGTGTTGGCAAAGACTTCCATCTGTGCTGTGGCCAGGTTCCAGCAACGGATGGGAAGATACAACTGTGGCAGACCCATTACCCATGGTTCAGGGCTCTTAGAGGCACAGAGACCCATGGAATATTTCTATAAGGAAGGGACTTATTTCAAGGAATTACCAAAGATGGCAAAGGGTGTGTCCTTAAGTTCCTTGTTGTGACTTGTGTCTTTTCATTCCCCCTGCCTAAAGCTTCCTCTCTGGGGCTAGGTCCTCTTGGAGAGGCTTCTGTCCCATGAACATATCTGCCTCCCATGTGATCTTGGCCAGGAGGTCACACAGACTAAGTTGAACAAGAGTCATCAGGGAAAGCTGGAAACTGAGACACCAGTGGTATCTGCAGTTCAGAGAAGTGTAGCTCTTCTGCGAACTTCAAGTTGGATCCTTAGACTCTCGGGGGATTGGTCGAGGCCAATCCACGGGAGAAAGGGTTACAAACTCAAGCTACCTGGAGAAGTTACCCATGCCTGCTAAAAGCTATCACAGTGACCTCTTTGCCTATGCTTTATTCAACAAATGGTTACTGGAATCCAACCCAGGTGACACAAAGCTGGCCTTTGTATCCCGTGAAGGTGGGGAAACTGAGTCACACAGAATTGAATGAGGGAATGATAGACATGGACTTACTTTGGCTTCTTATTTCTCAGATATACAGGCCTGGGATTTAGGCTCCAACTTCCACATCTCTGATTTAACCTCATCTTTTCTCCAGTGAACCCATCCTCTCTGTGGCTTTGCATGTCATCCTCCTCTTCCTCCACTGTCCTCGGTGTGCTCTGGACATGTCTCACTGTTTTAGTACCCATACTGAACTTTTACTCCCATGGTTCCCTCCTCCCAGGTGTTTGGGTCAAAGTGAAGGACTCTTTCCTCAGCTACCACCTTCAATCCATCCTGAGGACTGGACTTCTCAAATGTGTCCCCATCTGAACCTGTCTTATCATCTCAGATGTCTAGCTGCTGGACTCCTTCCTGCCAGGGTGCTGTAATCCCTGAACTGACCCTCATATTTCACTCTGCCCTGACTGGAGGGCGTCAGTCTCCATCATTTTTGTCAAACCTCTCACGAGCCCTGTTTCTCTCAGTGAGGTCAGCTCCTCTACAGTGGGTAAGAGGCCTCAGACTCTCTCTCTCTCTCTCTCTCTCTCTCTCTCTCTCTCTCTCTCTCTCTCT
>CABHPQ010000211.1:46092-68911 GCA_902168405.1 Peromyscus aztecus
TCTCTCTCTCTCTCTCTCTCTCTCTCTCTCTCTCTCTCTCTCTCTCTTTCTCTCTCTCTCTCTGTGTGTGTGTGTTGTTACCTCTAATTCACTCTGTTCACTTTTCCAATGATCTTTTCTACTGCTCATCCCTCCAGGCCCACCCTGGACTCAGGGCCTCAGAACTGCATACTATGACTTCAGCTCCCAGTTCCTTTCAGTTGGATTCACAAATAGTCCCTGACCAGGAAGCTTTGTCACTCACTCACTGTCTGTCAGTCACTCCCAGCCAGAGCTCCCCTCCACACCTTGTCTTCAGAGGATGTTGAGGCTGGATCTTCCTTACAGTTTCCTGGAAGATCTCACCAGCAAGCACGTCTTTATTTCATCCAACTTTCAGTACAGAAAGCTTTTCCTCTGGAGGCATTTGTTGAAAACAACGGGAAGAAATTGACTTTCTATCTGCCAGACACAGTAGATAAGAGCTGAGACAAATACCAAACTACCCAAAAAGTCTGAGAAGAAAATAGGGGAACCAGCTGGCCACTGGGTTTAGAGAGGTTCTAATGGAGTCTTGGGAATCTGGAATGCTAGCACACGTGCATGGCTTTTTGAGAGTTCTCAGGAAAAGCCTGAGGAGTCCTCGGTCTTTCGGCCCTAGCTGTCCTGGAGGCTCTGGACGTGTGGGAAGTGAAGACAAAGGCAGAGCTGAAGAGGTTTGGAGGGCCTGGCTTAGCATACACATGGCCCCCTAGCAGCGCAGCGGTGAGGATGCTTCAGTCCCTGCCAGCTATTAGCTGACGCAGAACCAATCAAAAGAGACTTTAGAGGTCACCTGGGACAAAGAATACCAACTTCACATACAACGTTTACAAGTTGTCCAGCAATGACAGCAACACAAACAGAGAGCAGCACACTCTGGGAGAAGGGAGGTTCTGGTTTCCAGCCGTCAGATACCATTTAATGTCCAGTTTTCAGGAAAGATTACACGAGACACGAGAAACAACAAGAAATCGTGGTTCATACGCAGGAAAGCTCGCCACTAGCCAAAGACCTCAAATCATGTCCTTCAAGTGTGTTCGGAGAAGAAAAGACAATTATGACTAAAAACAAAACTAGAAGAGCCTCATCTCATCAAGCAGAGAGCCTGAGAGAGGACATAGAAGCTGTGCTTTTAGAATGGTAGAGTTGAAAATACAATGCTGGAAGTGGAAAGTTCTTCAGAAGGATAGGGCGGCAGATTCCAGAAGGCAGAGGAAAGTCAAGGAGCTGGAAGGCAGGTAGGTGTGTAGAGCTTGTCTGCCTAAAGAAATGAAAAAGCAGTGGAAACAACTGAACAGGGGCTCAGGCATGTGCAGCGTGCTGTCAGGCAGAAGGGGAGGAGGAGAGAGGGGGAGAGAGAGAACTGAAGAAAGTTCTCATGTGCACACACACGTGGAAGTCAAAGGACAACTTGATGGAGTGAGCTCTCTCCTTTGAGCATTATGTGGGTTCAAAGCCATGTTGTCAGGCTTGTACAGCAAACATTTTTATCCACTGAATCATCTTACTAGATCCAGGAAGGGAGTTTTAAAAGTAATTGTCAAACCTCCACAAATATGCTGAAGAAAGCAAAGCAAAACGAAACATACAGAACCGAGAATCTCAGAGTGTTCTGAGTCAGGTGAATGTAAAAGGATCTACACAACGCTCACATCATCCTCGAGTTCTGAAAGTCAAAGGTGAAGAGGGACCCTTGGGTCAGCAGGGGGAGAGGTGACCTGTGGGTCAAGAAGACCCGCAATGGAGCAGCTGCCCAAAGGCTGTGGGCTGAGACAGTAAAGCCCTGCAAGATTAGAACTATCAACTAAGCTTCTATTCCCAGCAAAACTAACCTTCAGAAAGGAAGGAGAAATTCAGACATCCCAAAGTAAAGAAACTGAGGGACGCCCATTGCCTACCACTAGAACGAGTTCTTCAGGCTGGAACTGAAGGACATAGGCAACGACTCAAATCCACAGGCGGAGGCAAGTAAGCCAGTGAAGGCAAACACGTGAGCAACTGTGTCAATGGACTTTCTTTGCTTGTATTTTCCCCTACCTGATTTTAAAGAGCATTGCATATAGCAATAATTATAAACCACGTTGATAGGCAATCAATATAATAAGGTGTAATTTGTTTGAAAATAGTAGCCCACAAAGTATGTGTATGGGGAGAGATAGCTCATTGGAGCGAAGACTTTCTAATTCAGCTAAAATGAAACTGGTATTATTCTAACACAGGTGGGTATAAATTAAGATATTAATTGCAGCCCTCGGGGAAACACAAGTAAGAAAATTACTCAAAATAACATATGGGGGAAATGACAAGGAACGTACAAAGTTGTGCTAGAAAAATACCTATTTACTACAAAAAGGTGACGGTGAAGATGTGGAAAATAAATGGCATTTGACTGATAGAGAGTTAAGAGAAGGTTTACAGTAGATGCTGTTTGCAGAAGATGTGAGGTGCCAATGGGCCGGCTGTGAAGGGAGATATGAATTAAACTGTACAGTCATAACCAAAGGGGCTGGATTACTTATAGAATGTCAAACAACATGGATACTGAAGAAAAATGTTAGCAAGGCTAAGTGTTTTTACAGACACTGCTCTGTTTTTATTTGTTGCTGTGATGAAATACCCTGTTACCCCCAAACCCCCAAATAATTAGTGGGGGAGGTTTATTTTAGCTTACAACTCCAGGTAATAGTCCATTGTTGGAGGGAAGGTAGGATGGCGGGAACTTGAAACAGGTCATTACATCACAGGCATTACATCATAGTCAAGAACAGAGAGAGAATGCAGCAACTCATGCTTACTGCTCAGGTTGCTTTCTCTACTATTACCCAACCCTAACTGAGGAAACAATGCACATTTTAGGCTTCCCACAATGAACAGAAATAAGGCAACCTCCCCCCTCCTCACCGACACGCCTATGGATCAACCTGATCTAGATCATCTCTCTTGGAGACTCTTTTTCCAAGGGACTCTACACTGCCAAGTTGACAATTAGAACTAACTATCCCAGGTTCCACTGTGACTATAGAGCTACCCTGGCACACATGTGCATTACAAAGACAGCCCTCCTCAGGGGGAGCAACAGCAGAGGGAGTGACTGGAGGGAGCAAGAGACAGTTCAACTATAGAAGCGGGAAAATGGAATGCCCCACTTCCATCAAGGGATGAAGCTGTGAGGCTAAGGTCCACTGCCTCACAGGAGTATCTGGAGGATGCTCCACTCACAAGCAGGGCAGAGATATGTCATTTCTTTGAGGCACACCAACCGTTCTCCAGAACCTCAGCAAGTAGAAGAAGTTAGATCGGCCACAAAGTCATCTCTCTAGCCAAAGTGGAATAAGGTGAGAGATTAGTAGTATGAGGAAATCCAGAGGATTCACAGCTGGATGGAAATTGAATGACAACCCCCTCCCCAAACACCCAGTGATTCCAAAAAGAAATCACAAATAAAATTAGGAAATGTTTGGGTATTTATGAAAAGGTTTGATGTGCTGAAGCACAGAGGAGACAGCATGTCTATCTTTCAAAGATGCTGGGTGAGATTTGGCATGCAGAGGGATATTTATAGCTGAGAAGCTTGTATTAAAAAGGAGAAAGTTAGGTGGGGCTGCCAAGATGCCTAAGCATGCAAAGGTGCTTGCCACCAAACCTGAAGGTCCGAGTTCAAACCCCAGGATCCACATGGTGGAAGTAGAGAACTGACTCCCGCACGTTGTTCTCCAGCCTCTCCTGGCAAGCTGTGACATGCAAAAGTCGCTCTCCTCCACACAGTAAATGAAATGTACAAATTAACTATTATGCGCAAAGTAAATGAAAATGTAATTTGAAATTTTTAAGAAGAAGAAAATTCTCAAACTTCAGCCTTCTTCTAGATTATATCCCAGCTAAGCCAAAGGAAGACAATAAGAAGACAAGAAGAAAATCATAGAGAATAGAACATGCAAGAGAAAAAAAATGTGTGAGGATTCACCACAAATTGACAGACAGATTCAAGGCCGTTCCTGCCAAATCTCCTTTCAATAAATAGACAAGACAATTATGAAATTCCTGTAAAGTTCAAGTGTTTCAGAAGAGTCAAATCCACACTGACGGGAAGGAAAGACTAGATCTGGGGGACCCAATTTCCAGTCCTAGACTTCCCACAGCCAGAATAACTAAGAACCATCACCCTACACATTCTCCAAGGGGGTGACTTTTACAGTGCATAGTTTACATCTTTCAGAAGAGCTCAGGTTGACATCTTCAATGTGTTGACATTTGTCTTTGCCTATGGGAAGGAACTTTTGTACTGCTTGCCATGTTAGCCTCTCTGGAGAGTAGGTGTCTTGGTTCAGAGACTAAAGGGCATTAGGGATCACAGCAAAGCCCTGCTAGTGGAGGAACTCACGCTCTGATACTGCTACAGGGGCACCCATGGAAACTCAGGGTTTCCATGAGCATCTTTGGTCTGTGAGAAGCCAGTGGCTCTGTGCTTGCAGATGGAACTGTGCCTTTCGCAAATGCTTGGACTCCGGTTCAACCTGTATGAGGCCTTCTTCACCACAGGGATTTCCTCACCTTTGTAGACCTATATGGTATTGGCCAGGCTCTGCACAGTTTCAAATTTGAAATTATAGTCAGGAATCATGGCTGTAAAATATCTACTGCTAGGCTCATTCATCTTGGTGGGAGGTGGAGAGCAGATTACTCCCCTCCAAATTCTTAACGAAGGCTTCAAAAGACACAGGTAATAAATCTGCTTCTCGGGGCTTGACAGCAGCAATTAAGTCAGGGCCACTCCACGTGCATATGGTCCCCAGAAAGCACACCTGGTATCCCACACTCCATGTGCACAGTGGACATCGGGCTCCCTCGTCATCAGAGGCTGGGTCTCTGGGCAGCCAGCAGCCAGCACAGCCCTTATGCCACCCTCATAAACATTGATGGATTGTTGCTGCCTGACTTCCTCTCTCTCGGCTGCTCAGAGGCCCCAGTGATGGTGGGAAGGAGGCAGCAGAAAGCTCCATAGGCCCCCAGCTCCCAGCACAGTCTGCAGTCAAGGAGACCAGCTCATTAGTGAACAATCACAGTTCCTGGCTTTTCAGAGTATGCTGGGAGATCATTTCATTTATGGCTTGAAGAGATCTCCGTCTTCTCCCATAGGATGAGCATGAGGCTCACAATTATCATGGGCTAATTTTTTTTTGCAAAGGTTCTAGGTTTAAAAAAAGAAGAAGAAAAGAAAGCCCTCCCACAAGAATAAATTATCCTAAATTATTCTGTGTTTTATCCTCATGCCAAATATTTAATAAACGAAGCAATTTAGAAACCATTTAAAATGTTATTGATGAAGCAGGGCCTTGAAAACCAGCCTCAGGCTTCTGCATGGTCCTCTTGTTGGCCAAAAGATGATGTCTTGCCCAGCTTCAATTTCAGAGTCATAAATAAGAACAGAGTTTCTAGGGCAAGGAGATGCTTAGAATTTAGCAAGGAAACCAAGTTCTACACAAATATTCCTGAGAGGTAAAATGCCCTCCTTGGGCATCCATACTGCCCTCTGTCACACTCTCCTTGTCTCACTCCTGTTCTCTGTCCACCCCATGAGCATGACAGAGAGCATGCATTGTGCTGACCAAGGTTTTTCCATCCTTGCATGTGATAGAGACCTGCGCCATTTAATTAAATGGGTGGTGGACTGATGGGTGGTCATTCACATGAGCCACAATCAATGATGTTTACTTTTAAACTTGCTAACATGTGGCCACCAGTATTAAGGTCTTACCAGTTAGGCCACATTAAAAATGCTGTCTCTGGGTCCAGAGAGACCCCTTAATGGTTAAAAGCACTTACTGCTCTTACAGATGAACTAGGTTTGGTTTCCAGCGCCCACATGGTTGCTTATAATCTACAACTCCAGTTCCAGGGGATCCAACTCCATACTCAGACTTCTGCAGGAACAAGGCGTGTATGTGGCACACACACACACACACACACACACACACACACACACACACACACACGGACATGTAGACGAAACACTCATACACATAATAAAAATCAACATGCAAGAAAACCTGCTGTCTCTGTTACTATAGTTGGTCGTAGTGGGGGTGATCAAAAAAGTTACAACAAAGGCCCAAAGGTGGGGCCTATGGCGTGGGTTCCCCTTGGTTCTAGAAGACAGTAGGCTAAGTTTGTGCCTCGGTCTTCCTATTTCCAAGTGAAATGGAGAGGTCAGCTCTAGGCAGAGCATACAGGCAAGTCCTCTCCACTTCTTCACATTCTAACTCCTGTCACGGTGGGTTTGATCTGGCTTAGTCCTCTGCTAATGATCCCAAGTATCAGGTAGTATGGTAAGGTCAGCCAGGGGCCAGACACTCTGAGCTCCAGGGAGGTGGATGTGGCTGCAGTCGGGGCTCTGATATAGTCAGACAGAATCTCATTGTAAATTCTTCCTTCTGCATGTGGTGCACCTGGCTAGCTCTTTCCCCACTTCAGGACCCAGAGAATATCAGAAACTACTTGCCTGTTTCTATGCTGTGCTTTTAATAAAGATTTATTGATTTATTTTATGTATATGAATGTTTGCCTGAATGTATGTACGTGCACCACATGCATGTCTGGTGCCTGCAGAGTTCAGAAAAGGGTGTTAGATCCCTTGGAACTGGAGTTAGAGATGGTAGTAAGTAGCCATATAAGTGCTAGGAACCGAATATGGATCCTCTGGAAGAGCATTGAGTGTTCTTAACCACTGACCCATCTCTCCAGCTCCGAGTGTTGTGTTTGGAATATGTCCTCTAGTCACTGAGTTTATAGTGGGATTTGAAGGTGGGGACTCTGGAGGTGATTAGGGTTTCTATCTGTCTGGAGGAGTCTTGTGACACAAAGTCCTTTCTGTCTTTTTTTTTTATAACCAAGTTATAAAATGTGACTGAGGCTCTCAGTGATACCCCAGGTGTGTGTCCCCTGCTCATCACTCTGGCCAGATGTGTGAGAGGGAATGAAGGGATCTTTCTGGGGCAGGAACAGAATCACTTTGGGCATCTACTCTGATGTCCCCATGTGTTCTTCGTTGAAGATGACTCAGCAAACACTCCTCCTGCTCCCCAGACCCTGGGAACTCACCTCCGCCTCCGGTCTTTCAATACAGTATGGAGGATGAGGGAAAACCCTGTCCTCATACCATCCCCCCTTGGCACTCAGGAAGGCATTATTGGGACAGCCTGTTCTGAGAATGAGGCAGCTTGTTGGAGAGGCAAGATGAAAGGATGTACCTGGGTGGAAGTCTGTGATGGAGCACTTGCTGCCATGCATGAAGCCCTGGGTTCCAATCTTGGCACTGCCATAAACAGAGGAGAATGGATGAGTGAGTAGGCAGTAGGAAGCAAAATACGGGGGACTGAAACAACAAAGTGGAGAAACGACATCATAGGAGTTGAAATGTGGAAATAAAACATGAATCAATTATTGAAAAATGGGCTATTTTGTATGTTAGATGCCCAATGATCATTCTATTCATTTTATTTACTTTTATATTCTAGCCACTTACAAATTCATTTTTTAGGGTTTTTTTTTTTTGCTTTGTTTTCCCTGAACTTGAGACGTTTTCACCAGCATCCGTTGTACAAGACAAGAATGTACAAGGATGAGTCGAAGTGGGAGGGGCAGGGCATGCTGATTGGCTCAGAGTTCGCAAAGAGTGACTCAGAGGGGAGCAAACAGCACAGAGGGCTGTGTGACCCACTGACCCACCTGGTTGTAGATGGTGCAGCCCGGTCCTCCCCTTTCTGCTGCTGAAGCTCGCCATCAATGAGGTCAGCATGACACCAAGAGAGCACAGAGCCTGCTCAGGGCCTAGGCTCTGGCTCATAGTTGGAATGCAGAGACGATTTCTGGTCTGAGAGAACCCAGAGAAGGAGACTAGTAGAGGTGTGTGAGATGGGTGTGGTGGGGCAAGGTCAAGGACAAGGTCAAGGATATTTTTTATATTACTAGTTCAATTAGTCTATTTTAAAAAATCACTGAGAATGTAGCTGGCTCATCAGGACCATAAGCATTAAGTGTTAAATATTTCCTTCAAATTAAAAGTTCTAAGGAAAAAGGATAATGCAAGCATTCGTGTGTGAGGCAAGAACAGGGTGCAGGCATACGCTGTGGGAGCCTGGGCACATGGCTGCGCTGGGCTGCCTGGGACAGGTGTCCCTGCCGACTAATTGAGTTGACCTTCTGGGTAGGCTTGCCAGAGAGAGTCCAATTAAATATCGCAGGATCCACACTAGAAATGTCTGTTTTTGTTTTACAGTAACTGAACTCAGACCTTCATTTCTGACAGCAATTAGACAGCTGCTCAACTGATTTTTGAGATGGTCCTAGTTAGGGACAGCAGAGCCCAGCTGTCAGCTTCGAGGGTAACAATCTTCCCTTTAATTACCGTCTTTCCACGTGTGGCACCGCCATCTTCCAATGATGCAGGAGCAAGTGGTTGAAACAGGAGGAATTTGCATAGTTTATTTTTGCCAGAACATTCTTATACATGATGAATGGTTTTGACCTGTTCCTCTCTGGCCTCCAGCAACGTTAATTCCAATCCTATCTATAGTTCAGCTACCTTGTAATCTGAAACTTAATTTGTAAATTTGAAGATTCGTGGTAATGCCACCTATAGCCCTTAGTGAACTGTTACCAACAACCTCAAAACCAGTAGACGCGGTACGAGCGACTGCCTACCTCAAACCCACTATAACAAAAGTTTTATCTCTCCCCAGACATTCCCTTTCCCAGAGTGTTACCCTGAATAAACTGGTTTCGCTAGGGAAGACACCACCACTTTGACTTGGTGATGGCAGTGTGACTCCCCGCTTGTGCTATAGATGCCAGAAAGCTCCAGGGAAAGAGCCAAGGGAAGCTAGGCACAGGCAGCACCGCACAGGATGGATTCCCAGCACACAGTCACTTCTTTGACGCTGGCTTCCTTGATGGTGCTCTTGAACCTAATTCCTCTGATATGTGGATGTATTATACATGTGTTAGATGTAGTTGGTATTCAGAAAATGTCTAATTCCTCCTTGTAGTACTATGTGTGGAATACATTTCCTGTCTAAGTAAATCTGGGCTGTATTTTTGCCGAATGTCAGAGGTTCTGGGAAGCGGAAGCTCAGTTTGCTGACATGGATCAGTGTGGCTCTGGAGTCCCGGTCCTCACCATGGACAGCTCCCAGCTTGGCCCAGCCTGGTCCTGAATCTGTCAGGTTGGCTCTTGGGCTGAGAATCACTTCTTCCTGAATGATCTTGGGGATAACTTACGGACACTGTGGCAACACTGCTTGACCAAAGTACCACTGAACTTGCAACTAACATGCAGAAGGTGCAGATAGTTAGGTTTTATAGAGGGAAATTTCACCGAGTTCTCCACAACCAATAGTCATCAAAATACATTCAGGGGAAGCCATAGAACACTCCAGAAGACAGTAAGAAACACGTGTATGGGAACTGGAGTGGGAGATACTAGTATTGGTTCCAAAGTGTCATCCATTCCAGTAGAGTAAGAAGCACAACACAAGGCTCTACAAGGCGCTGGGGTAACACAATGCCAAGGCCACACAGCTAGTTATGGCTACAGACCTGCTCACCACAGTCCAGGGCTCTTTCCACTGGACTCAGGTCCCTGCTGAAGGATGAGAATCTGAATCCTTTCAGGGATATGACCATTGATTCACTTTCTTCTTTAAGGAAACTTGTGCAATTCACAGATTTCTCAATTGCCTTGGCACAGCCTCATTGGGTGTTACTCAGCTTCCCCAGACAGAAACTACCCCAAATCCAGCTATTTCTTACTCAGATGTGTTGGCTCTGGAGAACTGGCTGCTGAGATTCAACTGTGTAGCTGAAATTATATCCTTCTGAGGTCTTCAATATAGTTGAAGACTAGATAGTTATAATTTTCCTTAGTTATGATAAAAGATAAGTTAGATATGAAACCTTAGACTCACAAATATAGGATAAATAGAATATTTTCTTTGAATTTGCCAAATATAAATAGACTAGATATTATAGCTGTAATTCTTGCTTGATAACTGTTTTGCTATATATAATGTTTTATGTTAAAGTTAAAACTTTCCTTTTTAATTAAACAGAAAAGGGGAAATGCTGTGGAATAATGCTTTTGTACGCTGGTTTAATAAAATGCTCATTGGCCAGTAACTAGGCAGGAAGTATAGGTGGAGCAAGCAGATGAGGAGAATTCTGGGAAGAAGAAGGCTGAGTCAGGAGACACTAGCCCGCCGTCCAGGGAGCAACATGTAATGGCACACAGGTAAAGCCATGGAACACATGGTAACATATAGATTAACAGAAATGGGCTGAGTTTAAGTGTAAGAGCTAAACAGTGGTAGGCCTGAGCTAATGGTTGAGCAGTTTTAGTTAATATAAGGCTCTGTGCGTTTACTTGGGCCTGAACGGCTGAGGACCGGGTGGGAAACAGGAAAACTTTCAGCTACACAACTAACTGTTCAAGGAGTAGTCCTTGAATGGGAAAGTCAGCTGTGGAGGAGGAAGCACACACACACACACACACACACACACACACACATACACACACCATGCACACTTGTGCACACCCTGTCTGGTGCACACCTCATCTGGCCCACACTTCTCTACATGTACACTTGCCCCATGCACATACTACCCTAACACACACACACACACACACACACACACACACACACACACACAAACCTGTGAACACTTTGTGCACATTCTACCTTGTGCACATGACACTGAACACCCCGTGTGCATCCTGCTATGTGAACACTGTTGTGCACTTCCCACCCTGGGCACATCCTGGCCTGTATACACCCCTACTCTTTTGGCAGTGGAGGGGAAGGCAGCTTCACTTTCTATTGGCTGAAGCCAGGTCCTGGCAAATCCAACATCCAGGGAGCCACATGCTTTCCTCCCAGGTAGGAGCTGCTCTCCAGTGGCCACAGATTGGGCTAGGGCCACTTCCTGTGGAGAAGAAAGGGAACACAGATGTGGCTGTGTCGGTTTGAAAGAAAATGGCTCCCAAAGGGAGTGGCACTATTAGGAGGTGTGGCTTTGTCAGACTGGGTATGGCCTTGTTGGAGGAAGTGTGTCACTTTGGGGGTGAGTTTGAGGTCTTGTATATGCTCAAGCCACACCCAGTATGTCAGGCCACTTCCTGTTGCCTGTGAGTCAAGATGTAAGGACTTTCAGCTCCTGCTACAGCATCATGTCTGCCTGCATGCCACCATGTCACACTACGATGATAATGGACTAACCCTCTGAGAATGTAAGCTACCCTAATTAAATGCTTTTCCTTTATAAGAGTTGCCATGGTCATGGTGTCTCTTCACAGCAATAGATACCCTAACTAAGACAACAGGATTCCAGTGAACCCAGAATCTCAGCTCAAATGAAAACTCAAGACACTGATACAATGTTTCCACTCCTAGGGTTGAGTCTTATTGATTCACCCATTTTTATGCATATGAGTGTTTTGCCTGTGTATGTGTTTGCATGTGTGTGTGTGTGTGTGTGTGTGTGTGTGTGTGTGTGCATGTGTGCATGTGTATAAGTGCCTCACCTGCATGCAGTGTCTGTACAAGTCAGAGGGGAAGTGAGATCTTCAGGGAACTATAGAGACAGATGGTTGAGAGCCATCATGTGGGTGCTGGGAACTGAACCTGGGTCCTCTGGAAGAACAAGGAATGCTCTTAACTGCTGAGCTATCTCTCCAGCCCCAGAATAGAGTCTTTATAAGCACTCTGGGTCCCTATGAGGGCAAAAGCCCTAAACCCACCTCCAAATCCAGGATCCTAGAGGGGTGTCTCTGGCTCCTGTGTGGCCCGAGAAACCCCAGAGGCCTTTACATATGGTCATCACACTGTGTTAGAGGTCACCACAGTTAAGCGTCTACAAACACAAAGGAGTGCTCCACAGGACTTTCCCAAAGCTCTGAGAAGTAGCTCAGGAGACACTGCATGGGGAGATGGCTGACTGTCTTTCCTGAGCTCAGGTCAGGAGCAAGGCAGACCCCAGAGGTGTCAGATCTCGGTGTAGTCAGATCCCAGGCTTCTGCCTGGGGCACTGGTGTGGGCTCTCTCTGCCTCCCTTTTCACCTCTCTGTGACTTCTTGGATGTTCATTTAGTTTTATCCACATTGATTAGGCTCCTGTGGAGCGTTCTGTTAATGCGATGGTGGGGCTGGATGATGTGTATCTTGGGTGAGTGTTTCAGACTAGAATGTTTTACTAATTTTTCCTGTAATATACACATAGTGCTTCAGATGTGAATAACCTGCTCATTCATTCGTAAGACAGGCGTATAAAGAATTCTCCGTATTTGCCCACTCATACGTATTTAGCATCAGCTCTCAGTTCTTGCCACTGGGACAAGGAACCAGTGTTGGAGGTGGCTGAAGGTCCTTCTTACACAATGCAGTCAGAAGCATGTGAGAGGACTCACTCTAGCGAGAGTCACGGGCCAGTTTCCCAAGATTTCAGATGCAACCAAGGCTCAAGAACTGGGTGGGTGTCTCTGACTGACTGTGATCTATAATTTAGCATGTTCTGAGCCCAATTCTGGTCCCAATATCCTTCGTCCACTGACTGGCCGGAGGACTTTGGGGTCAAAAGGGCTTGGCCACACCTGGCTACACACACAGCCGAACAGCATGCTGGGACAGCTTTCTGTGTGTTCCAGCATTTCTGGAGATGCTCCTCAAGAGAGGTGCTCATTTCCCAGGAAACCAGCATGGACTGCAGTCTATTTGAGGGTGAGGAAGCGCCAATGTGGTCTTCTAATGAAAAAACAGAGTGCTTGGGATAGCTTCACTGGGAGCAAATGAGAAGAGTCCAGAAAGCAGGAGTCTCCAAACCTGCTTCACAAGGAACTATACTGGGCCTGTGGACTCCGGTGGTGACCCCAGGACATTCTTGAGCCCATCTGGAGGGACACACCCTCCTGTAGGTGACAATCTCTTTGCCATCAGCCGTGTTGGAGGGGGTAATGGTAACAGGAAGGGCTGAGACAGCAGACGGGGAACGCAGTTGTGACCGGAGGGGAGAGGTGGCTTAGTTATCAGCAACATTCTCTCTTTTTGAAGTAAGTTAGGGGGAATGCAATATTAGATGAACTAGATTCTCAAGGTAAGAAAAGTAGAGCTCAAGAATATATTTTTAGATATAACAATTCAGTTATACAACTGGTAACATTCAAAATTAACTTTTGTACAATTATGAGATACAAAACACAATTACAAAAATAGTTTTTCTTATTTTTTTTGAACATTTCATACATGCACATAATGTGTTCAGTCAGTCCGCCTCTCCAACTCCTTCCCTATCTCCCCGTTCACTCTTCCCTCCTAATTTCACGTGTTCTTTATTTTAAACTCACCCCCAAGCCCACTTGGTGCTGCCAGTACGTGCATGGGTGTAGGACCGTCTACTGGAGCAGTGGGGCAGCCTATCAGGGGCTAGATCCATGGGGGAAAAAAGCCTGACTCTCCCTTTTCCCAGCAGCCATCAACTGCCAATATATGAGCCTGTGGGGGCCATTCTTAGTCAAACCTCCATGGGTAGAACTTGGTGAGCCCCACCCCCATCCATGCCAGGATGCTGAGATTTGGGCTGGTTTGTGCACGCAGGTCTTATGCATGCAGTCACAGCTGCTATGAGTTCATGTATGCAATGGCCCTAACGTGTCTGGCAAATGGCCCCATACCCATGCATGAAATGAAGCATGACTGTTTTGCCATAGACATCCACTACCTCTGACTCTTACTGTCTTTCAATCTCTTCTTTCATGATGATCTCTGAGCTTGGGGGAGGGAGATGAGGAAGTGTGATATAGATATTCCACATAGACCTGAGCATTCCAGTTTCTTGTTCTCTGCATGTTGAGCCATTGGGGATCTCTTTATTAATTACCATCTTCTGAAAAAAAAAGTTTCTCTGAAGAGGGCTGAGAGATGCACTGATCTAGTACAGGATGTTCCTGGGGGATGCAGGTGGGCCTGCACAGGGAAAGCGAGGATCCCCTATTTGCTGCAAGAGGCCCCACAGACCTGGAGCAAAGTTCCTGAGACCTTCAAGTATTTGCCACTGGCATCTGCATTAAACCTGACTGCAGCTCCCAGGAATGACTGTGTGTTGAGCTGTTAGGTGACTTGTAATGTAAGAG
The DNA here is from genome assembly GCA_902168405.1 of Peromyscus aztecus. Lineage (NCBI taxonomy): Eukaryota > Metazoa > Chordata > Mammalia > Rodentia > Cricetidae > Peromyscus > Peromyscus aztecus. Next base: position 60,289 of record CABHPQ010000211.1, read on the forward strand.
GGGCATTGGAGGGTGTTCAGAGGCTGGTGGAGAGGGAAGCCAGCTGAAGTAGACTTTCTGAAGAGATGCTGAGGTGCCTGGCGTGGATTCTCTCAGCTTCTTTGCTCCAAGTGTGTGAGAAAGAGAGCACAGAAGCAAGCCAGGTAGAGCAGTGTTCTATAAAGCAGGGCCAGGAAAGGTGGTGACCAATTCCTCTGTGCTCTCAGGAACATTCTGGAAGGTTAAAGATGTCTATGTGAACAAAGGAATCCATAGGAGGACATGACTGCTGATAGTCACTGTGGGTGACTTTTTCTTAGGAATGAAATCAGAGGCAGAAATGAGTGAACTTTGGGTAAAGTCATCTTTGGCTGAGCAAACAAAATGTGAAAAATCACCAAAATAACATGACAGCCCACTAACAGACAAATAACTGTCACACACCCAGAGAAGTCTCATTACCAGATGAAAAGAAGGAACATGGGTTTGGCAGTGTGGTAAACTAATCCCAGAACTTTGGGAGGCTGAGGCAGGAGGCTCACAAGTCCAAGATCGGCATTGGCTATAGAGTTCTAGGCTAATCCTGGCAATTTTGCCTCAAAAGTTAAAAAAAAAATGAAAAATGAAAAGATGGTTGAGGATGCTGCTTAGTGGTGGAACAGTTGCCTAACATGTGAGAGGCCTAGGCTTAACTCTTAGTACTGAAAAAGAGGACAGAAAAGAAAAAGAAAAGATCAATTTAATATTCTAGTAGAGAACTAGGCAAAGAAATCCTTCATCCATTTACCTACTCCTCTGTCCACCCACATCTATTCATTCGTCAATGTATTTATCTACCCCCACACATATACCTATCCAACAACCATCTATATACCCATCCATCCATTCTCTCATCTATCTGACCATTCTCCCATTTATCTATCCATCTATCCACACATGCATAATACGTTCTCCCATCCTCCCATCCATCCATATAGTCTCGTGTTCTTCCATTTATTCTCCAATCATCCATCCTCCTATCCATCTAGTCATTCATCTATCCATGCATCCATCTGTCCATCTATCCATCCTTCTATCCTCCCATCCATTCATCTTCCCATTCATCCTCCCATCCATCCATCCATCCATCCATCCATCCATCCATCCATCCATCCATCATCTGTCTACCCACCATCCTGTTGAACTTCCACCAGGTGCCTTCTCTGGTCTAGCATCACCCGATCCTGGAGTGCAGGCCTCCCAGTCTTCTGAATTAACAGAGTATGTATTCCATGAAAGAATGGGGAATATATGAGGAAAGAGATACCTAAATAAACCAATCTGAAAGTAACTCAATGATGATAGATGCTGAGGAAAACAATATATAAAGATGTGGAGAGCGGCAGACATGTAGACCTCAGGTTTGAGAGGATGAGTGAGAGGGGAGGAAGGGAGGAGTACTGTAGATTCCAGGGAGTAACTAGGGAGACTGGTTTGGAATGAATGAGAGTATAGGAAGGCAAGCGGCTGCATGTACCAGGTATGTAGCAGCAGTAGTCCAACCATTCCTAATGGGAAAGGAAGCCCAGGGAAAGCACTTGGCTGCTGTAAGACTGACTGAGGAGCCACCAGGAGCAATGGAAAGGTAATCACTTCCCCAGCTCGGTGAGCAATAAATACCAACGCCTACGATCTTTCCCACATTCTCTTTTGAACCCAGTGGTGGTGCAGCTTCCAGAACAGCAGCCTCTCACGCCATGCTGTGCAGATTCATGCGATCTTCTAGGGAGGGAGCCTGAGAGTGTCCTGCCTTCAGCAGCTCACCTTATATTATGCTCAAGAACTTCCATTCTGAGGAAATATCGATGCATCTGCTAATGGGATGCGCCAAGATTCGGCTCTCAGAGTCTTCGCTGCGGTGTTGTTTATAATAATTGAAATTAGAAACAACCTGAGGATTATATTATACTCATTCTGAACACCCATATTCATAAAGCAGGATATCACACCCCTATAAAAATGATTTTTGAGGAAGGATCTCTCGTAAAACAGGAAGCATCCATACTTTTAAAGATGGAAACCAATTTACGAAACAATATATCATAAGCAGACCTAACGAGAATTAAAATCTCTACCCGAAATTGCCGAGACACTTTATAACATTCCAGGAGGGGAATGGAAGGGGAGGATAAACACTGGAGGCTGAGCGTGAGCACGGATGGGACCATCTCATGTATGGCAAATAGAGCAGCTTTTGTCTGGAGTGTGACAGCCAGCTCAGGACCATAGGCGTCTGGCCAGTGATCACCTGATTCATTCGTCTTTGCCTGTTCATCCAAGAAGGAACCCATCAAAGCAAGGTAAATACACTTCTTGACCAGTCATGCTGGGTCCTTGCTACCAGTGAGTCATCTCAGCATCCCCAGAGACAAGCTCCAATGAGGCTACCAGGAAGTCTTTATTTTCCCCGTGCCTCAGCCTTCCAGCAACTGTTCCTTAACTGTCTGCAGGCTTGGCTCAGCACAGTGATGATGGAGAATCCCCTAGTTACAGGAGGTGCTGGACAAACAGCCTTTGCTTGTTCACATTGGCATCACTTTGCATTTTCCCATTGCATCAACGGAGATGCTCTGAGCCCTACTGTACACCACCAAACACTGCAGAACTGGCCTCTGCTTTGCTGGGCTCTACACCTCAAAACCATTGTGCCCACTGTTAGGGTTGATGAATGACAGATGAGTCAGCCCTGTCCTGGGTCCTCTGATTTTTGGGTTGAGGAGGTCTTGGGCAGTTTGCCTTTAGTGTGATGTCTGATCCTGGGTTTGGTTTCCATTTGCCTGGCTACAGAGGAATTTATGGACCTTCTATTCCTGATATTTATTTTTATGTCATGGTTTTTGCTTAGTTGTGAATTGAATCACTTTCTTGGGAAGAGGGTCTGAGATGGGAGAGGTAGGTGTCCCGTGTCTGCCTGTACAGTTCTTGTAGGTCATGGGCTGTGGTTCTCACTGACTATGGTCCTCACTGACTGTCATCCATGGGAATACCCCTTGCCATGGGTCCTCAGTGCAAGTGACTGAGGCTGTCTGTCTCAGTGGGTGAGAGCTCAGCATGGTCCAGAGGGAGTCTCTCCTCTGGGGTGCAGACTGTCAGGTTTGCACCTTCAAGCATCTGGGTCAGATTGGCCAGAGTCCTGTAGACCATCATCTTGCTTTGTCTACAGCTCTCCCAGGTCACGTCTGAGTCCTTTCCTCCGGCAGAAGGATCCTGACTCTATGGGTGTGGTGTCCTTCCTTCCCAAAAGTCTTTCCAAATGCTGTGACCTTTGCCAGGGAGCTCAGAAATTTGCATGTGCATTCTGGGGAATCCTGGAGTCTAGGTGGCTGTCCACTAGAGTGATGGCTCTGCAGAAAAGGGAAACACGACTTCTCAGGTCTACACAGCAGCAGCTTTTCCAAAAGTTTAAAAATTTGCCTAAAATGATGATGATGATGGCGATGATGCAAGTAAAATGGCTTAGTGAGGTGTTTTCCACTGATCCAGATGACCTGAATTTTATTCTTAGGATCTACAAGTTAGAAAGAGAGAACTGACTTCTGCAAGTTGTCTTTTGGTTTCTACACATGCACCATGGCATGCACATTTTCCTCGGTCCAGACAAACCACACACTTCCCAGTGCAAATGTAAGGCAGGATGTCCTGGCTGTTTCAGCAGGCACCAGGCAGGTGGGAACAGTGGGCTCAATCCTGTGTGAAGACTGTCGATTGGGCTGGCAGGACCAGAGTTCACAGCATCCTCTTCCCACAGCTGACAAACAGACATGAAACAAATTCAAACCCAAATGTAGGGCAAAGTCTCCTCAAAGTCAAACCCAAAAAAATCTCCAGTAAAAATCAATTAGACTACAATTGAGTTATGCAGGCAGAGGAAAGATGAAACCGTAGGAGGCCTCCAGTGCAGACTGGGTACACCTTCTACCAGCGTGCAGAGTGGAAAGAGGCCAGAACAACAGCAATGCTTTCATCTCCTTTTGTCAATAAAATTAAACTTGAAATAGGAGATCTGATTCAAAAACAAAATTAGAATGGGAAACCAACTTTCTACTTGAGCTACAGAACCCAGAAGGATGCTTTGAAAGAGTTCCCAAGGGGAAAGAACGGGAGGCAGGGGAGGAAGGAGGAGGAGGAGGAAGGGGAAGGGATGTGAGGGGAGATCAAGGAGGGAAGAAACGGGAGGAAGGAGAGGGAGGAGAAGAGGGGAAAAGAAGAGAAGGAGAGGAAGGGTGGGGAAGGAAGAATAAAGAGGAGGGGGGTGGGAAGTGAATTCAGAGTCCCACACAGGCTGGAGGCAGTCTTAGTGCAGGCCGATGTCCAGACTCAGCTGCTGTTGACAAGGACACTGTGGATTCTGCTAGCAGAAGGGACACACGAAAAAGATGATCTCTGGTTTGGAAAAGAGAGCAGAGTGATGGAAGTTCTCCTGTGACCTGAGGGAGAGGGCAGGTCTTTGTGACTTGTCATGTGAGCCTCTCTGTCCTCGTCCATCTTCCCATCTGCTTAGCTGCTCCTTAGAGTGAGCACACTTTGGCCAGTGACACCATGTGTGTAGATAGAGGAATCCTACAGCTCACCATTCATAACAGCAGCAAACAGCCCCTCAGCAACACGGTGGGGCTCATAGGGCCTCCTGTGGATCTCCTTACCTTCATGCTCACATATGATCCGTTCAGCCCTTGTCCTTCTAAGGGACTAGAAGTTAGGAAGATTCCTTGATTGGCAGACAGATAGGGAGATGGGCCATGGCTATAAAACAAAGATGGTTGACCTCCAAGATGGCTGGCTTCCTCACCCTCCTGACCTCAGACAAAGGCCTGGCCTCTTCAAACAAAGGCCAGGTAGGCTTTTTCTCCTTCCTACCAGCAGGGCCTTCCATCAGTGAACTGGTTTGACAAGTTCAGACCAAGACCACTATGTGTTTACCCCAAATTTGTAAACCTGTCAGCTGACTAACCCTAACCTGGGAAAGAAAGACTCCTCTCAACGACCTTTAAAACCCCAGCCCTCAAGAAAAGACCAGGCTTAGGCTTCACAAGTCCCACCTCTGCTTTACAGAGGGTCTTTCCCTGTGTGCCTGCCATACATGTGTGTTTCCTCACCCCTAATAAAAGCATGTCTTCAACTGCTGATTCTGCCTGCTGTGTTCAAAAATTTCTCTGCAGCTGGCTGATGAGCTCAAGATTTTTCTTGTCTTTGAATTCTTTGACCGGTAAGAGAAAATGAACCGTATCAAGACCCCTGGATGGTCACAGTTCTCCCAGGCTGGGGTCGTCAGGACTCCTTTACAGAGCAGCATTGTCTACTCTGTTTTACAATAGGGGTAACTGGAGCACAGGTGGGTGAGGGTCATGAAGACAGTCAGCAGTGTCCCTAGGTCCCTGGTTCCAAGATCACAGCTGCCCAGAAAGCCTGCATGAGTGCTCTGCAGACATCTCCAGCTTGATGCATCCAAATGTCAGTTCTGAGTTCTTAAGCTAACCAAGGCTACCCTTCCCTCTGCCCATCTTCCTACATGATCCGTCTATCCAGGAGAGTGTCTCACAGGCCCAAGCATCGCTAGTGACCTTGGGTCACAAATATAGGTCTTCCTGAACCCTTTCTTAGCTCATATACTGATGGCTGGGAAATCGGGAGGTTCTGCCTGGACACACTTAGACCTCAAACCTATTTCAATGGCCTCGTTTTTTCCTGATTGCTCCTGGCTCCAGGCTAGTGTCCTATGTCCCCTTTGGCCCCTGACTCTGCTTTCCTTGGAGTACTATCCACACAGTGTAGGCTCCTCTATTTCCTACAGCCCTCCAAGGGAGACCCATCTAAGCAGAGCAGCCTGGCTCCTTGTGCCCCAAGCTATGTGCTGAGCTCCAGGGAACTATCCCTCATCCAAAGGCAGCATGCTCTTGGGATGGGCTGGTCTCTGAGAAGCCCTTCTGGCCCAAGAGCCACTAGGTGAAGAAGTGGCTCCTGCCATCATCATGCATGGCCTCTCCCATTGCCTGTATCCTGCCTGCCTTTTTCAATGTCCTCGCCACCGGTAGACAGTCCACACATTTTGCTTGCTATCTGCCTCTCTCCATCAAGACAGTCTCCTTTGAACATAGCTGTGGTTTCCATACTCTATCCTCAGCACATGAAGGATTCCTAAACATGTAGGAGCCCATAAGAAGCAGCAACTGACAGACTCAGCATCCCCAGCACTCAGGCATGGGCCTCATGGTACCTTCTGAGTGTAAGGTGTCAGCACAGGATGTTGGCATCTGAGCAGCGGCTGTCTGCACCCTGCAGTCACAGAGGCAACAGGAGCCAGGCCTGGGAGAGTCTCCAGGGCCCAGCACGTGGACCAGCAGCAGGCACTTGAACGTGGGCATATCAGAGGTCTGTCATCAATTCTTATAAATGTCACTTTGTGCCTGGGCTTTTCTTGTGGTTTTGTTTTTTCTTCGACTCGGTGTTGTTTTTCCCGGAACAGCATGGGGAATTCAGAGGGCTCCATCTCCATTTGATTTAGCTTCCCACATGCCTAGCTGCTGATGAAGTCTGACATTGTCTTTATAGAGTGAGTTGTTAATAGAGGTGAAGCTGACTTCACAGTGATTCTTCCTGACCCGAGGGACGGCTAGGGGAAGTGCCCTTGCTGAGAGAGCGCTCAGCACACATGGGAAGTCCACGGGACTAGCCTGTTCATGTAGGCGCCTAAATTGCGGGGTAGAGAGAGGTGCGATTGGCCTGGTTAGCTCGTGGGGACTATGTTAGAACATGACACAGCCTTGGCAATGCAGGCTCTGTTGGCTGTAGCACACGGCATTGTGCCTAACACACAGGACAACACTCTGCAGATATTCCCTTAAGTAAGAAGTAACGACCGTTTCATGCAAATGAGAGGACAGAAAAAACAGCCCAAATTGTAGAATCGGGACTAGAAATAGGTCCCCCAACCCCCAGAGTTGCGCTGCATCTGAGCGTTCCCTTCCTGGGAAGATTTTCTCAAGGCGTTATTGCCTAGCTCTAACCCCGCAGCTAAGCCTGACACACGCCAGTTCTCTGGAGCTATCTGGAGGCTTAAGCCTTCCACAGGCCAGCTGGCTGTGTCCCAAATCCCTTCAAAGGGACCCCCCACCTCCGCTCTGGGACCTCACTGGTGGGGAAAATAGGACAATGGCTGTGCAGGGGTCGATCACTGAAATGATTGTGCCCCAGAGTGGGTGAAGTTGCTTTGGCTCTGTGATTAAAGCCCACGTGAAGCTAACTCTCCCGTCACCCAGGATACTGGGAATTTTTCATGACGAATGACTTCCAAGAATGAAAAAACTCTACACACATTTCCCTGGAAAATGTATCATTTCTGGAAAATAATTAAAACGAGTCAGACAAAGCCTTTTCTAGGAGAGCATGAATATAGAAACAGGTCATCTGTAACAGCAGGGAGTCGTGTTTGGACTGATGGGTCCTCATGTCTGTCTGCTGTTAATATGCTCTATTAGTTAGTGTCAGGGTGGACATTTCCTGTTGCCTCAGCTTCCTCAGCTGCAGGTCTTGAAGCCTGGGTCTGGCCCATGCTACCTTTCAACAGGACACCACAGAAATACAGGTAACAGAAATGAACACCCCGTCCCCAAAAACTGCAGAATCCTGTAAGTGGGTACATTCTGCAAAAACAATTGCATTGTGATGTGTCAGGATGGGACATAGGGACAAGAGGAAAGAGCCAGTGTGTCTGACAGATCCATAATACCTGTGAGGACACTTGCCAAGAAGTGGCTCAAGGCTTTGGCGAAAGAAGCAGCCTGTGAGACTCCCCTCTGGTTTGCATAGGCTGCCCTGGCCCAGTTTGGGTGAGGAGTAGACAAGGTCTGGAGTGAAAGGCTCCTTCCCAAGACGTTATACAGAGGTGATTCCTAAGCCTGCTTTGGTAGGCAACCATCCAGACATCCTGTCTTTTTTCCCATGTCAGCGTGGGGTAGAAAACAAAATGTAATGCACTGAATATTTTATTACAATCTCCTGAGGATTTGGGGGCTTGTGGCTTGACTTTTAATCAACTCTTTTAATCGAATATTAATTGCCTAAATAGAATATAGCACAACTGTCTCAGCTGGCTCCTGCTGCCAAAACAGAACACAGGGGGCTCATGGCTGAAACTCCAAATACTTGCTGCCTATTTCTCTGGATACTGGACCTTCAAGGTCAGTGTACCCATTTATTCATGAACAGGGCTCCTCCTGGCTTGAAAAGAAGTTAAAAACGGTCAATACCAGTTTGCTGTTTTGCAAGAGCATAGGAATTGGGAGGGGAACGCAGAGTGCTAGCTTTGATATAGGAAGAGTTCTGTAAGCACTAGGAAAGAAAACCACCACAAGGCCAACAAGACTGCTCTGTGGGTAATGGTGCTCGACACCAAGCTTTATGATCTCAGCTTGATCTTTGGAACCACAGAAAGAAAGAGAGACTAGACTCTTGGGGGCTGTCCTCTGATCTCCACATGGGCACTATGGGATGTGGGCAAGCATGCACATGTATAAACACATACAATAAATAAATAAATAGATAAATAAATAAATGTAATTTTCCAAAAAGTAAAAGAAAGACATCACAGGCAAGCTACATCCCACAT